>JABFDZ020000042.1:20289914-20302011 GCA_019775955.2 Pollimyrus isidori
CCCCCCCCCCCCCCCCCCCCCCCCCCCCCCCACCCCCCCCCCCCCCCCCCCGCGGCCCCCCGCCCCATGTATAGTGGACATGCGCAGAGACAGGGCAGAAACTCAAACCCTAACACTGACACTAACTTCACTTCCGGAACCTACTGCAGCAGCATTCAATAAAAATTATGTATCATACTACACTTATTTTAATGAATGGAAATGTATCAGCGGTTCAATACATATCTGTCGCCAACTCCAACCACGCCCCCCTGCTTTTAAAGACTAAAACTAAATATATCCACCGCACCTCGATGTCAGCTCCCTCCCCGCCTCTCACAAACACTTACGGATCAATGCGGCATGCAAATGAAAGGTTGCCTTCGTCGCTTTCCCCGTCTTCCTTTCTGTGTGGCTGGCTGTGCCAAAGAAAGATTACCGCTAATGAACGGCAGACAAAAAGAGATAAAAGAGCGGAGGGGGTTCGTTAAGGGAGACGATAAACTGAATATATTCCTGTAATGGATCATTTCGATGTTTAAACTGTAATTTGTGATCTGAAACGACTTCGGAGCTGTTTAGCATGTTGAAGGAAACGAATAAGACCATCATGCATAAAAGACCTTTTTTCTTTGTAAAGCAAAAAGCCGATGATTTTATGCGCCTTGTGAAATGTTTTCAGAGGTTTGCTTTCCAACAGTGCAAAATGCCCTTTATGTGAACGTAAGAGCTGGATGCGGTGCTAACAATAAATCACACTCCGCAAACAAAAGGGTACCTGCTCGAATTCCAGGTGGGACGGTGCCGTCGGACCCTTGGGGGGGGCGCTTGCAAATCTCAGCACCCGGAGGTCTGTCTAAATGTGGCAAGTGGAAGATGTACTAATCTCTTTGGATAAAGGCATCCAAGAAACAGATGTGTGGTAATCTGACTGAATACAAAGAGTCTGCCTGACAGGCTTTTGAAGGCGGAGCCGGACTATACCCCTCCCCCATGAAAACTGCTTGGCCTTAAACAGAGGATCCTTTACTGCCACAGGCTGGCCAGCTGCAATGCCCCTCGCACCTGTGTCGGTCTTCCCCCCCCACACCAACGCCGGTGGTTGGTGGATAAAAGGGTGAATGATCATGATCCAATTCAGGGACGAGCGGGATACTGGGCCACCGGTAGGTTCTGGGGTCCAAGCTGCACCTGTGCCCAAAAGGGTCTTTCTCGGGTCTGAATGCTCATATTCATCCACATCGCATCGCTTTCTGCAGCCGTCCTGTTCTCTCAATCGCTCTCTTCCTTTCCTCCTTTCATCGGCATTCCTCTGACAAACCCGCTTAAAGACAGACTGTAAATCAATACGTGTCTCCTTCCTGAACCAGCCCATGTGGTTGTGTGGGGTTGGTGGGTTAGGAATCTGTGGTGTGTGACATGAAGGTTGTTTGTTCAAATCCCAGTGACTTAACTGCTGAGCCATGGGAGCCAGCCAGAATGGTACCACAAAACCAACAAATTACAAAACGACAACTACAAGTCATATACAGTAAAGCTAACAGTTTACAGCATATTAGTTTTGAAAGTACCCGTCCCTAAAGAGCTCTCCCATTCATCCCAGGTCACATGGACATGTGATCATCATAGGGTCCAAAAGCAAGGCCCTTAACCCCCAGTCGCTCCAGGGATTATCTTAACCAGCTTTCACAAAAGAAAACGTAGGTCACTTTTGGTAAAAACACGTGCTAAAATATAAATCTGGGAAATCCCAAACACAAATCATGCCTATGGTACAGTCAGTAGCATTTTCTCATATGTAGACACAGCAGCACGTGATTAGACATGCTCCCTCTCTCTCTCTCTCTCGCTGTCTCTCTCACTCTCTCCTGGTTGCCGAGCGAGTGACATAATCCGCGCATTAGCCAGTGACACAGTCGGCGGCGGGTTTGCGCCGCCCGGGGTCAGCATGAAAAGAGGTGGGGTTAGACATGGGTCCAGGGCAGCGGTGGTAGGGCTTGCAGCTGTGCCTAGATGCCCCCCTGTCACAAGCACAGGTGGGATCCCAGTCCCGGAACGAAGACGTGATGAGGTCGCGATCCACTGCCTCAATGGGGACAGAGAAGGATGAGGTGGGCTGGGTCTGGGTATTCTGATCGACCCACTAAAGCCGCGACTCTCCAAAAGGGGGCGGTGACCTCATTCTGACTGATACGTACATGTCGCTCTCCGAACAGAGGTTAGCATGGCTGCTAACTTTGGCGCTAGCAGCACACTGCTACCTCTCTGATAATTATAACACCCCTCCAAGGCGTAGTCACCGGATTCCTGTTATTTACTCCAAGCCGGTAACCATTCGCACAGATGGACTGCAGCTGGGCCACAACTTTCAACCAAAATCGTGACACCAGGTTAATAGGTCCGGCAGTTAAATTCCTCCTGTTCTGGGAACGAAGAGGAGCAGATCTATACGTACTATAATCTATGATCTGAGTCGGCAGCAATATGTAACCAATTCAGCACTGTGGGAATAGGATTTCGTGACATAAAAAATGAAAATTACCCAAGGATAGCAATGCTATCTTCACAGAACTCGCACCTCAGACTTAATGACACTTCAGACCCAGAACATCGATGTCTGGTGCTACATAATGATGGGTCTTCATTTGGAGGCAGAAAGCAGAATTAAATGCATCTGAACACAGCTACACATGTTTGTGCTCGAAACAACTCAGACTCTATTATTGAGGGACCATCAAATGCTGTTCAAATGCATTAACTGTCAGTCTGTGCTGATAGAACGGGACAGCAGTGAAACAGAAAGAAAAACAAAAGCAAAGACCAAAATGTGACTAGAAGGTTTTACCTGGTGCTAGCAAATTTTATGAATCTATTTATTTGGTTATTTATTTTAAACATTTGTTTCTTTATTTATTTATTTGTTAGTTTCTGGGGAGAATCTGGTGAAATGTAACAAAGCACAAAACCGCAGCACATGATTTGCCAGGCAGGCCTGCCTGGAAAAATAGCCCAATCACAGAACGGCAACAGGGGGGAGGGGCCAGGGGGCCACTGCATCACTGCAATACCAGAGCTGAGAACTCAGCACTCCGCCGAGGGCATGCATGCTGTCATCTCAGACTCCAGGCCCCACATCCCTACCAGTGTTAAGAAATCTCTGTGGCCCAGTATGTTGGGTGGGCTTGAGGTCCAGCCGCACCGGCGTTCTCCTCGGTCGCCTAAATAGCTCAACCAAAACCCTTCTAAGGACCCAGGCAACTTGTTGAATCTTTCTGGGGTGACACAGGTAGCAATACGCTGCATTTTGAGAATACAATTAAATTCATCTTACTCTTTCTACAGCCTGATGAAATCATAATAAGTACCCTGGCAGTCCGTGCCACTTTGCATAAGAAAAACACACCTTTCAAACCTAATTCTCGCTATGAGAAGTACAGAGAGCAGGAAACATGGGCTGTAAAGATCCTTGACAGCATCCGACTAACAGCATCCTACTAAGAGTATGGTTAGTGTTCTTCGGAAAGCCAGGATGTTTTCATAGTGGGTTAAATGGAATTAACTGCTCAGGTAGGTGGACTAATGGGGGGGGAAGGGGGGGTGGCATTACTCTGTACCCGGAACCAGACATTGATCGGTGCTGGGCAGAGCCGTCGCCACCAGGTCCGATGGCGGGATTCTATGCGTTAATTCTCCCTTTCACATGATACACATATATAATCACCTTAAAAGATGATCTGCTTACATGAGTAATCCTTAAGCTTTGTCCCCTTTTCACGTTACTCCGAACCCGCTACCAGTGTTCGTTAATTCATCCCGCATCAAGCCGGTCGTCATGCGTTGATCTCTCTCTCTCCGCAGCCTCTATACCAGCCCCCAAAACCCCCCGCTTTACTTGAAAAGCATTTTTAAGTTCCGAAGCTGAACCTGCATTTCCGATTCGAGTGGCCCGTCAATGTGATTTGAGCTTCAATGCACCAGCTGACAGACAGACGAGGCATCGTTGCCATGTTCTAAATCAAATCGAGATTATAAAAAGCGTACCTCCCGTCGGGCTTTATGGACATACGCGCATAGACTCACCAAGACCCCAATACCTTAAGTTTTGGCTATTTTCTGTTGCTAAACAGCGGATCTTCACAGGATAGGTCTTAAAATCCATATTCAAAGGAACCATTAAAAAAACCCATAAAAAACAGACAGCATTGCTCTCCTCACACTGGGCTCTCATTCACCTCAGCGCCTGCCTGACAGCATCAGCACCGAGAGGAAACTGAGCCGCATCTCAAGCCATTCCCTCCAAGACTATGAAAAAAGAGGGCATACACTCCTCCATGGCCTTGAAATAAAGGCACTCTGTGCAAATCAAAGGTGGTACTATCACTCTATGTGTGCTCTTTGGTTCCGCATAGAGGAAGAGAAGACGACCGGGGAGATTCGCCAAGAGTCCAGCTTTCTGAACTGCCAAAACCGGCATCACAGCCCCGTCGGTAGCCTGCTCTGCTCAGTGGGACAGTTCCACCGTATCCATTGAACCAAGAGGAGGTTGACAGAGTCTTTCCTTCTACTTAGAGGCTGAGGTCTGGAGCAACGTCATCTTGCACACCAGCAGAAATCATGATGAGAAATGCTAACAAGCCTAAAAGGATAATCCTGCTAAATTAGCATTCTAAACTAGCAGACCCAAAGCCCTCGCGCAGCATCAAACTGCTAATCAAGATATACCTCTGTAGACATCGCTGGATGCAGAGCTCAGGTCATATGCATTTACAACCATGAAACAGGCCGGGGAAACGTTAGTTTATCTGTCATGCAAATTTTCTCAGTAACTCAGTAACGCTGGGGGTTTGACCATAGACATTTCCAAGTGAACCAACTGTGTCTGTAGGGACAGCAGCAGCGGGAATCCGCTTTAAAGACTGGCCAGCCACACCTGACACATGAGTCATGCCCCGGATTGGCCTGAGAGTGCTTTCGCACATTAAGGCTTCCAACCATGAACTCCCTCAAGCGACATGGATCATTGCCGGTGCTTGAGCAAATTACCTACAATATCTGCCGCTTCCTGTCTACCTAACCCACTTCCTGCAAACACCCCCCCCCCCCCACCCAGACAATAGTGGTCAGGGAGGGATCCAGATGGTTTTGATGGCAGTCGAGAGTCATTTCCAGTTCATCGTTTGGAACAGATAAAGGTATCTTTATTGTGATTAAATTCTTTGGCTCTGCATTGTGAGGGGGTGCTATATTAAAATGACTAAATTGCCATTGGCGTAAAAGAGATCTAATGTGTTGATCTCCCATTGGATCATTATAAACGGAGTCAGGTTGGAGGCGGAGTGGTACAAACAGCTGACAAAGGAAAACACAAAGGCTACTGGCTATTTGGGTTTGGCTGGAACAAATAATTACTTGAGACCACCTGTCCTGAAGCTTTGGTGACTGTAACTTATACAAAGCATTTAACACAAAGGTCCTCAAATGAAAGGAAGTCACCCCCTTATATGATCGGTTTAACCTACTTGCATATACTCTGCTCTATCTACTGAAAAGATCACACGCAAATTCAAAGAGTCACGCTGACTGCTTTCGTAACAAGCAGTGTGTACCTGTAAGCTTATAAAAAAAAATTCACCGGTAGAGAACCTTTCAGTAGTTAAACTCGGTTCTCAGTGTGATACATTAAACCTTTTATAAACATCCACATCGATACTGAGGTATCGTACCTGTGCTGAATGACGCAGGGCACAATACCGTATGACAACATCACATTCGTCTAACGTTAATTTACAATTAAGGATTGGACTAGAACAGAAAACGATGTAATCATGCAGAGAGGGGAATACTCATTATCCCACAGTGAGTCGTAGACTGGAACATTTCTTTGGAAAAAAAAATTTAATTGTCATCATTATCGTTCCTGTGAAAGGAACCAACACACCTTGTCACAGGCCCCTATTCTGCAGTGCTGTTCCTTAATTAAACTCAAGCGAGCTGTTATCTAATTAGCACCCAGCTGACCTGACGATGACGCCGTTCATCACGCGGGAGACCAGGAGAGCATACGCAGGGTCATTCTTGGATTTTCTAAGATGGGGGGCATGAGAGGGGCCTTAATTCATACAGAGTGGCTGACCTTATCATTAGTCAATGAAATACGTTTTGAATCTGAGTGACAGGGGAGGGGGCGCTCAGGCGGCCAATCAGCTTTCAGCCAAGGGCAGAGCTCCTCTCAACCTCCTACATGCCCTTGGCGATAAAGCCGCTCTATCTGATTTGCTTCACTTGGTCCCGGCTCCAGAGGATGCTTCCGGAGGCGCCCGCGAAGGGGCCCAGGTCTCGACGTTTATCGCCCCAGCGGTACTCTCGCCTCCAATAGCGGGTCGCGGATTCTGAAAGGCTGACTCACTCACTCGTTGGATGATCTCAGAAATGTAACTCAGGCTCCTTACGTAATGCTATTAAAAAACAGCACAGCCCTCCGCGATCTTTTAAAAGCTTCATGTTTGGAAAATTATATCGATTAATTCCCGTTGTTTAGTTTCCGTCCTGGCCGGTTTGCATAGCTATTATGGGTCCAACACAAATATCCATTTCTAAACCACCAACAACAAAACTGTATATGCTTTATTCACATAATGAACACTAAAATTATATGTGACAATAGGTGATTCTATTTACAAATCTCCCCTACGGAAAGTGAAATCCATCATATATATTTGGTAGATGCTTTTAGTCAAACTGACATTCATTTATTGAGAGAGTGTGGGCCAAACGGCCCGTGGAGTGAACAGAGGTTCTAGGCCTTGTTCAAGGCCCAATGGTGACATCACTCTGCCAATTCTGGAAGTCACGGGCACAGCGTCTTAACCAACTGGGCCACACACCTGTTCAAAACTGCTGGCACCCGTGGGATTTGGACCCAGGTCCCCAAAGAGACTGAAGCCTTAACCCAGCACCTTACATAACTCAGCCTTGATGAGAGAAGAAAACCCATGTAACCTGGGATGAATAGGAATTGCCCTTTGGGGCTTCATTCTGGAAGTTCTGGGAATCGCTATATACCAGGGGTAGGCAATCTTATCCACAAAGGGCCAGTGTGTGTGTAGGTTTTGGGGATAACACTTAGGTCGGCTGTTCAAACTCAGGTGCAGGGATTCTTCAGCCAATCAGTCCTCTAATTAGTAACCTAATTAGGAGTTGCAGTGAAATCCCGCATGCACAATGGCTCTTTCTGGATAAGATTGCCCTTCCCTGCTATATACTGAACAGCAAGCTTTACATGACACTCGCAATTTTCGTTTTATTTGTTACCATATTTTCCGGCACTGTTCCTGGTTTTATTTCCCCCCACCTCGTTGAACCACCTTCAATCATTCTCCTGTAGCAGATGATTCTTTTATATTTTAAGGCAGGGGTGGGGGGCATAAGAGGGGCTGTAATTCACACAGAGGGACCAACCTTATTAGGTAGCCAATGATTTGCTTTGAATGGTGAATGACATGGGAGGGGGCACTCCAAGGGCCAATTAGCATTTAGCTGGGGCCAGTGCCCCTCTGGCCCCACCCATCCTGCATACCTCATTCTACAACCTCCCATCCTGATTGATACCTGTTTCCTGTCCAGTGGACTCGTGAGAGCCTGGCACTATGGTTAGTCAAGGTTTGGGATTCTCTGCATCATTTTTGTATCTGATCTTATAACATTAAAACCAAGCGAAACGTGAGTCTGCTTTGTAACAGGATGCAATCAGAGACACTATTCAATTACTCATGCAAATATATATTCATGTAGTCCACATACAATTTACTGCAGTTTGAATGGATCTACAGTATCCAAAGCTGCATATCTCTTAAACCTCTTCAGAAACAACCAGAAACATCCAAGATGTCCGTGCCCTCCTTTCTGCCAATATCATACTAAATCCCAAGGGATACTGAAATCGTTTTACAAGGATTCGTTTTTTTCACGCTCCGAGAGAGAGAGAGAGCGCGTAAGGCACGTAAGAAATGTTCTTGACAATAAAATGTGTCACCTCGTAAGGAGAGATGACACTTAGAACTATTACAAAAAATAACTGTGCGGAAGAGCTTTGTTGCATTATTACGTACAAAATGTATTTTTTGCATTGTCTTCGTTGTCCTTGATTTTTATGCCCGTCATCCAAAGTAAATACCTTGTATGTAAAAGTATTTGCCGATAAATAAACGATGAGTCCAGAGCGTTACAGTCCAGAGTCACACAAGTGAAGCTGAATAATAAATGGGATTTGGGATTTTTTTTTTGGCACGAGTCTCTGATCATTACGTCATTCCCAATTTTGCTCTGACACCCAGAAGAACGTGTCTACTTGCAAATGAGCCGTTTACGGCTGCGTCAAACTGTGAGAGCACATCCAAAAATATCAGCGGTGTCAAATTAGCACGAGTAGTAGTACGTTATGCTAGCGCCGCATGAGAAAGCTGAAGGCAGCCACCCCCTCTCCGCACGCTGCGTTGGTTCTGCGGGAACCCGCTTGCATTCCAGTCCTTGATATGATCTGGATCCATGTCACTCCGCCTTTCCTCCATCTCTCCAGATGGCGTTTTAATCCTAACGGGATCGGCAGATTGCTCTGGATCACCGATCCGTTTAACAAAAATAAAAGAAAAGTCAATCAAGATTTTCCCTTCCTTTTCTGCTTTTTAAGGAAACATCGTTAATATAAAACCCAAGGCCCACTCTAAATGGAAGCAGATTCACCGGCTTATCCCTGAGGAGCAATGCAGCGATACCAGTGAGGATTACAGACCAGGAGGAAGAAGCCTTCAGAATTCCAGAAGAGTGACGGATGCCAGTGCATTGGGCAAGTCCCGGAATGTCACCTGCGCTGGACCTCGAATGGTCCAGCTAAATCATATGTCTCTGCAGACGTTCTTAATAATCGCTCATCCGCATAAGGCCGTGGTGAGGTCCAGAGTGGGTCTCCAAGGTGAAAGAGCGACACTTAAGGAATGGTCAGAAGAATGAATTGGTTCGGAGGGGGGGCTGCCAGGCAGCATAAGACAGGGAGACACCTTTGACAGATGACTGCAGGGCACATACACAAAGCATTTAGCAAATGAGAGATGTGAATTCACCTGATAAAGTGATCTGAGCAGATCCCTGTAACATGGGAAGTACATGTAACTTAAACAGACAGACCCTGGGTGGGATTCAGACCCCCAGCAGCGGCAGTGTGAGGCTTTAGTGCTGCCAAACAACCAACTTATTTATATTATGACACCGTATTTGTCATTTGCACAGCTTAATGGCATAGCTATCAATAGCATAAACATCACTACTAATCATCTTGAGGCAGCATGTAAAGAAAACACCTAGCCGTAGGATCTTAGGCTTGAGGGGTGAACACAGGGATACTGGTCCCAGCCGAGAGCTGACTGGCCACTGCAGTGCCCCATTCCCTGTCACTCACCGATTTAAAACACATCATTGGCCAGTTATAAGAAATGAAATGAAATTGTGCTTTATCTGCCATTTCAGTTTATTTCGGAGCAAAAGTAGGGGTCCAAGCACAAAGCCAGGCCATTTATCCCGACCCCTGGAGCTCTTTTTTTGGGGGGGGGAGAGCTTTGCCCAGGAGTCCTTCAGACATGTGACTATTCTGGATGGGATTTTAACTGGAGACTGGTGATCAAGGGCACAGAGCTTTGAGCCACACACTGCCCATGTATTATATATTTATCAATTTAATGTCATTTTCTCATACTTAACTGTTGAAATGTTCACATTTTACGTTTAATTCCTCAACTTACTTTTGGGGTTGGGACAAAAAACCCACAAAGTGTGTTTCTGTTGGAAATGCATGCAGGACACCGCTGAAGTCATTTCTGGCGGGTCATTTGAAGGACCCCCGGAGCACAGACAGGCACGCTGCCTTTACCGTCGCCATTGCATGATGTCGTTATTGCGCGACGTGGAGCTCACGTCTCCCGGGAGGTTTACCGGTGTGCGAGGGTGAGGAATATCACAGGAACGCTGCACTAGTGAGCGTGATGGAGAGCGACAAGTACAGCTAGTGGTGTGGCTGGGGGGCGCGGAGGGGGAGGGGGGGTAAGGCATTACATCAACCTGCTGACTGCACCAGCGCTGCGCTGCTTGGTGATCTTCACGCCGGCCGATCGTAAATGGGCCCCCGACAGCGGTCCGCAGCACGTACCGCATCCGGCAACATCATCCATCATGATTACCAGCGGAAGCTTCCCTGAGCGGCGACGTGGACACGTCGGTGCGTCTGAGGCGCCGACTCCCAGAGTCCTGGCCGTGTGCTGTTACGGCACCTTCTGTAACCAACTAATTAGATGACCAGCGTTAAATATCTCACTGCTGAATTATGTGTCTCATTTCCAGATAACCTTCACACAATACGGCTCCCTTAAATCAATGACGCATTTAAACCGCGGCTGCAGGAAATGCGACGCGTCAGTGTCATTCTGCACGTAAAAAAAACCTAAAGGGCTCTCATTTAGTTTCTATAGCCAAATTACTTTCTGAAGTGTACTTTTACAAAATAAACCCAATCGGATGTAATTTATCAAAGCGAAACTATGAGGATGTAACCTCAGACTAGTCACCAATGTGAGTGAGCCAGCCACTATGACATTCTATAAATTGTGCTCGCTTTGACGTCTCTGATCAAAGCATCACAACAGCACTTCATCCAAACCGCGTCAGAAAGCCTTCCGCTACGGAGACCCAAAAATCTGTGCATCTGTCACCCGAGACTTTTCAGAAAAGCACCCCAATTTCCCTGCTGTTATATATAGTAATGCAGCCATAAGAGATTAACAGTTCGTGTTTTGCATGTGATCAATATGTAGGTGGTACACCATGACTTTTACGTCCCATGGTGAGGTCTCACTGGGTATATCTAACCTTAGACTCGAACCCCCCCCCCCCCCCCCCAATATGGGGTGACCACATAATCCATGTTTTGGGGTAGTTTGAGCAACTTCAGGTTTACAAACCAAAAAGCTATCATACTTGGCTGAATAGTTCTCTTCTTCTTCTGCTTTGACTGGTTTGTTTCCTTGACTGAAAGACTCATCCTACTGTTTCACATTAGCATTTGTGACACATGCATAATTTTAGGAGACTGACCAATCAGCACACAGGAAGAGCTCAGTACTTAAGTGAATTACCTGGCCACCAAACCCTGACAGTATTGATGGAAACCTGTCTATGAGGTCAGGGACATGGCGCAGTGTGTAACACAGTCACCTTGCCATGGGGTGGGGTTGGGGTTTGGGGTCTGCATGTTCTCTCCACCTTGCATGGATCCCTATGATCCAGGTTCCTCCTACAGTCCTAACTGGCATCTCAAACCTGCCCATACTTTGTGTTGTGTGCATGAGTGTCCCCTGCAATGACCTGGTATCCCATCCCATATCCTGCCCCGGTGCACCATGACTTCACAGGGAAGAAACAATTGAAAGATGGTTGTATGGATGTTTTCAGCAACGACTAACCAAGTATCGTGCATTAAGCATCAGTACAACATTCTACTGTTACTCCTAGCTTTCTAAAGATGGACAGAAGGTATCTATAGGTTCATCACTCACTGTACCTATCAACACCCAACCTCAAAAATCCTGACAAAGAACTTTGTAGGGCAAAAAACTATGGATCTTCCTTCTGTTTCATAGGTGTCATCTCCATATAGCTCCCTTCCCCTAACTAACCAACTAACTATGAAACCAGACTGTCAGACAGGGGCGTGGTCACAGAGGCACTGGCTGAAAGCTGATTGGCCCCCAGAGTGCCTCTGTCAATCACTGGTTTAAAACATATAATTGGGTGGCCCCTCTATATTAATTACTCCCCCCATCTAAAATCTTCCCTGCTCTCAGGGTTCCAAAATCATTGCCTCATTCCACTATTAAATGGACAGGAAAACAATTATCAGGTACAGTGTTTCAAACGGTGCCTCGCCTGTGGCAGACATAAGTCTTGCAATGTTTACCGGGGAAAGGCAACAGCCCTCATACTGAATGCGTGGCTTCTTTCCAAGATGAGACACTGAAGTTGATCGGGGGTTAATGCAGTGCAACCTGCAAAGTGGGGGAGGCAGGGTGCACTGGCT
>JABFDZ020000042.1:20302111-20324526 GCA_019775955.2 Pollimyrus isidori
TCGTCCTTTTCGGTCTGGGTTTTCTCTGCCCTCGGTCCGTGTGTGTGTCGTCGGCCGCCTCCCGCCCCCCCCCCCGGCGGGGGGCGGCGGGGCGGCGGGGGGGCGGGGGGGCGGCGGCCCCACAAGCTTACCTTTCAGAACTAGGTCTGGCAACTGCAGGACTGCAGCCTCTTGCTGAAGCTTAGATTCTTATCACTTGTGCCTTTATATTTTTGTCTCTCCGCCTGTTTGCAGATCTTTTTTTAGCCTCACATATTCTGTGTTAGGTTACTCCGGATATTTATAATGCAGAACTGCATGTCTTTCCAAGCACAGCTCAGGTGTGGGGGACTCCTCTGATAAGGCAGCCTTTGGCTTTGATCTGAATGCAGCCATGTTTTGATCTGAAGTTTTGGATTTGAATGTGGCATGTATCGTATTGGGTCTTGAAATTCAAATTCATGTGTCATCTCTGTGAATTATATGACAGACTTGCTAAAAATTTTCAGCCACGGTGTGATTCTGTGTAGGTACCGAAAATTTTATTCAAAAACTTGGTTATCTGTTAGTCTTCCTGCTTTGCAGTAGGAATGCTTACTGTGAGACAATTAGGTGTTTGAAGGTATCTAACAGCAACTAAAACTATAAAATGACCTTCAACATCCATGTAATGATAACTTGTGGGAGTTTTATTTATACAAAAATATTCTGAGGGCAGAACAAAAAAACGTTTGGCTCAGAGAGATAACCAATCAGAATGTAGAGGAGATGGGTCCAAGCAACCAGAGGAGGGGGGACTAAAACATCTGACTGGTTGGCCCCACCTCCTCTAGTTCCTTGGACCCATCTCCTCTACATTCTGATTGGTTATCTCTCCATGCCACTCATTTTTTATTCTGCCTTCAAACAATTTTTGTGTAAGTAAAGCTCCCATGAGCCTAATGACAGATACCAACAGACACACCATCACAAGGATATTTGGCATAGTGCAGCTGTGGAGGAAGAAGTCATACAGACCTGTACTACAAAAGGAATGCTTCTGTTCATCATTCTGTGTGGAAATGATTCACAGAGACGGCAGTAGATTTTTTTTTGAAATGGACTGATTTTGAACCACAACTTCTGTCCTCTGTGTCAATGCAAGGTATAATGATTCTTAAGGGTGAAGGGGAAGCTTAGCCTATGTGATTTGATAGTCTGGCTGTTGGATTCTTTTGCATCAATTACATGCACCTAACCTTGGTGTGTACATTGATTTATTGGGTTGTAGGTTCCACTGCCAAAAGCCACAAACCTCTTGATGACACCAGTACCAATCGACACAAAGTCTGGGCTAGGTGCTCTTTGATGCTCAGACAGATTATGACATCCATGGGAAACCAGTTCTAGAAAGGATGGGTATGTTGGAGAAGGGATACTCGAGAAGTCTACAGGAACTCTCTTCATAGATACTAAGCCTCGCTTTCCCTTTCCTCAGCATTTTCCAAAAGCTTGCAGGTGACGATTGCAGCTACAAAGGTACCTCAGAGGACAAAGTGGAGCAGGTAGCACTAAAGCAGTTCATCTTGAGTCTACTTAAGGCAATCATGAAATGGTTTTGAATCAGGCAGTCCCCAGTTTAAGAACGTTCAACTTACGGAGAACAGATACTTACAAGTAGACTGCCACAAAGCCTATTATATAAAAGTTCCAGGTTAAATACAATGGTACATAATAATGAATGTATGCAATGCTTTGTGATGCTTGTGAAAACCTTGCACAGATTCAGTGGCTCTTCAGCTCATGCTCTACAGAGGTACAGTATAGTACTGTATGTAGTTACTTTTATTTTGACTGTATTATCACTATTATTATTATCTGAATTATTATTTTTCCAACAAATTCAACTTAAAGACCTAAGCATCAGATCTCGTTCGTCACCTGGGGTCTGCCCATACTAGACACCCTTGAAATAGCTGGGGCACCTCTACATAACCATGTGTTCAATGTTCCTTTACATGATGCATTGGCCTGGTGGGTCAGGTCAGCTGACACTTTCCATTCCCTATCATCAGGGCTGGTGCGAGAACTTTGGGAAGAATGTATCTGCTTTGTCGTTAGGGGCAAATTAATGCCGGCTTGTTCTACTGATGCAATTGCTCTCATTTGATAAAGTGTCGCATTCTCTTTCACTTCGTAGAAATTATTTTATAGTTACTAACATTTAGTAGTTTTACAGTTGTGTTGTGTTGATAGTTGTGTTGTTTCGGGGCAGAAGAGGGGTCTACGGAAAGTGTAGCCTAGGGGTCCCTGAACTTCGTCACTCTTTGTCGTAAGCACCGAACAAAGAAAGGACTCGTAATCCTTGAGAGGACCCTCGGGCTCTGACCATGGGGCCTTTCATTAGCTCTTGAGAAGGGAAGATTCGAGAACAATGATCAGGACACGTCATCGCGCTTCTATTGGAGATATTGCCTTTGGGCAGTCACGGGACAGTACCCTTCCATTCATGACTCATCAAGTTATTAGAATTGTGCTAATTAGGGACAGGTCATATGGGACACGGGCATAAAAACCGTGCAATTGCCGGTACCACAAAGCCATTAGGAAATGTTGTTTCAGATGCCTCATCATAACCCGGCAGCTAGGCAACTGGCGGAGGTGACTACACTTTAAAGGTTAACAGCCTGATTTAATTAGCATTTGCACAGTGATATATAGGCAGTGTATGAGATGCAGGGATATCCAAAAGTAGGGCCTCTACACAATATTTAAAACTATAGGCATTGTTACACTTCTTATACCAAGTAAAAGTTTTGATAGATCAAGGCACATCTTTTATTTTTTCATCACATATTGAACTTGATATTGCCTGATATGAAAAATCAGGAAAGATTAATCACCCCTTTATTGTTCCCTATTCAAAAGGTTCCCTAGCCTTCCAACAGCGTATTGCTGAATTATTATGGAGCTAGAAGCCATGGGGCACCTTGCACCTTATTAAACAACCAAGAGATAAGAGTGCAAGGCAGTCTAAGGTTGAGGTACATGGAGAACAGAAGACCTTTCACAAAGGTTCGTTCCATGAGTACATTTGTGTTAAGATGGACAACAAAAAGCTTTCAATGACAGCGTAGCTTGACTTTATTCAACTCAGAATGTGAACCAGTGCTGATTTTGTAGAGTCCCTCAACAGTAGCTTAAGAAACAAATGAGCTTTCTCTACTCCATTTGGATTCTGCCAGTTTTGCAATATTCCATTTGGGTTGCATGGGTGCCAGGAATTTTACGACATCCAATGGACTGCACTTTTTGTATGCATATTACCCATGTGGTAACTTACTGCAATGCCATAATTGTGTAGAATAATGGTCGACCCTCAGTATTTGCAGCTTTTGCAGGACAAACCTCACACCCAACCCTCACAAAATGGACAATTAGACAAAGAAAAGTATGCTATCTGGGGTTAGGGTGGCAGATTCAAATCGAACATCATAAAATAGTGATGATGGCTGCCTGCTGGCACCCAAAAAAGCTGGGAAAGTAAGTATGTGGGTGTTAGCCAGTTATGAGTGAGTTCGTTAAATTTTTTTGACAGGAGAACCCCTTATTACCTTGCCTATGCGGAATTCCCAGCTCCGGCTCAGTGGGCAGCACCAGGCCAGACAGAGTGGTCCTACCCATTAAGGTGTAACTCTTTGGGGGCCCATTCTTAATGGGTTTCCCATTCCTTTAACAGGCTGACAGAAACCCTCAGTGATCCATTTTGGAACTGCACATATATAACGGAGTGCATGTGGATCAAATCATCAATTGCACAGGCCAAAAAACTCTCCGGGTGTTAGACACCTCTGGGGTTTTTGTGTACCGTTTTCTAATAGGTTTTGGTAGCGTTTCTGTACTTTACTGACTCAATTCCCAGAAAGCGTCTGGGACCCCGACCTACCGTTCACTGTGAGGTGCACCCAGCTGCCGTTGTGGAAGGTGTCGTACTGCTGCTCCAACATCAGGACCTTGCACTCGTACCAGCCCTGGTCATCCGAGCGCACCTGCTCGATCCGCAACGAAGACTTGCCATGCAGGCTGGCCCGACCTGACAAAGTGAGACACATTCCCATCTTTTAGTGGTGAAGCCAATAACTACTCGCATTAATATATATGCCATGTTGGTTCCTCGCATGATTAAGTTAATGAGGCAGAACAGCAACCAAAATGCATTGAACTGACATGATGTCCATTTCCACAAAATTGTCAAATGTTCGCCACTCCCGTATATCAGCAGAAGACATATGTATTGGCAAGAAAGAAGGAAAGGTAACACTGTGTTTTTATGATTACCGCTGCAGATAGGAGGCTGTTGTCACGTCTTTCTGATACAGTCAAACTTAAGAAAGGGACTAATGATGAAAGTTACTGATATGCCCTTTTAATGCATAGCTGCATCCGTGAGCCATTCTGGACAGAAAAATCATATGGATAAAACTTCAGCCTCACATGTGGTTTTCAAGGGTCAAGATATGTATGGTAAAGAAAAATGAGTTTCCTCCAATAGCCTGGAAATGCATGACAGAAGAATGGCAGTTTAAGACGATAAATAGTATGGCCTTCAGTACAAACACAACAGACATGAGCTACAGAGTTCCATCCTAGAGAATATTTTCTAATCCTTTCTGTTTTTAATGCTTGCAGAGTTGCTTAAAGATATATTTTCCCCTATGATTCTTTGAAGAGAACGTTTGGAGTGTGAGAGAAACCTGGCCATGTCTGTATTGAATTCACCAATGTTTACAAAGGCATCAGTGATAACTAACAGGCAAACCAGATTTTAAATGTCCCCAGCTGGGACCCCAGACTTCATCCCATACTTTACTGCTTTTCAGATGACTCAACCTGATATTGTATCAGAAGCCTGCATACTGTGTGTTATTCCTATCAGAACAAAAAAAGGGGAGCAGCAGATTTCAAGGAAAGTCTGCCACTTTATATTGGCAAAAGAGAGCTTGCTAGCAATCTGGTTTATTTTTACACCCATGACAAACCGATGATGGGAATGAGGTGGGTGGGTTTGGGGGGGGGGGGGGTTCATATTAGGTAGTATATGGCTTGTGGAGTCCTGCGTAAGATGTCAGTACATGTCATGGTACCCCGGATCCCTCTATTTAGTTTTTGATGGTTCACCTTTTCTTAGATACCAGTTCATTCTCATCCTTACAGGGTTAGCGTTTGGGTTAAGATTAAAATTTGGTCCCCAACCCTCAGATAGAAGACACTGATGATGGCGCCTGAACATGTCCCACAGTGGCAGATGACATTACCATGTGCTGGGCAGGTCCAGGTAGAGGGATGGGGTGGGGGCGTTGGATTTGTGGTATATGTCTCTACGATACTGATACCTGCTGCAGGAGCAGGACACTGTTTAGAATCTTAGCGTCTTAGCGGTAAATGGAAATTTTTGCTAAGGCGCTCACTGGTAACAGTATAATAATGACACGGACGACAAGAGATAGCCAGCTCAGCACCTCGATCCCTCCCTGGCCAGACGGAGTTCCCGTGAGACACAAGCCCCATGCTGTCGATGCTGTCAGACCGCCTGCATTGACACATTCAGTCTCTCACACAAGATATGAGAGTGTGGCCCAACAAGCGACGCTTTGTGGCGAGCGTGCAGACAGGTGGGCGGCCGGGCTGGCTCAGTCCCAGGACCGGCTGGGAGATTAAGACCCCGGCGTGGCCAGATGAACTCCACCGGATGAGCCGACAAAGAGCCCTTGTGGCCCAACACAGGGTGCCCTTTTTATAGGGAGGATGTGGCATCCACGATAGCCATCTTCACAAGTCCACGACTGTGCAGAGTCTGTGAGACGGTGTGTAAATGCCATGGAGGGGTGCCAGGAAATCCTCTGTGAGCAAGACAGATTTCTCAGACTCACTTGTTAGTGTGTTAATACCAGTTCTTCTACACTTCTCTTTTAAAGCTTGCAAACAACATACGATCGATAAAAACTGTAATTAAACTGCAACAAAGTAGAAAACAAGGACACTTGCAGGTTCTGTAAGAGTTGCTCTAACACAGGGACTAAGATGGTGGGCAGGAGAGGGAATCGGTCCTATTGCCAAGAGACCAAAGGGAGCTCCCAGCATATAAAATTCTCATTTAATGGAAGATGGTTTGCTGAGGGATTATACAGTTTTTCTCAATATGACAACAACTGTACACCCTCCCCAAGTGACTTCATAAAGGGCCCAAAATGAAGTTCATAAATCGGAGGCTGGCAAATCCTCATTTGCATGCATTTGAGGGGATCGCCGGTCAAAGATGTAAAGCCTGCCTTGCTTTTAGAAAGCTGACATGGTTTTAAATCGTGCCTTTTATGTGTCTGGCACTTTTCAAGTGCATCTGTCTTAAAATAAATATAATAATAAAATAGGACAAAAAAAACATCATCCTGTGAGTTCTTCACCTGCAGCACTCTGACCTACTATCATTAGGCTACGATTCTCAAAGCAGAATAATGTCATCACTGACCGTCTCATCTGGGCCATCCCCTGTTCCTTTGTCATTGAGAAACAACTTTCGATCTGTAAATTCCGTAAGTATCTCTGAATTACTCAATAGCTATTAATCACACAGAGAGCGAGCACTAAAGCTGTGAGTAATACTTGTAGAGCCCCATGCTACAAAATGATTTAACGGAACCAATCCATCCACAGACAAAATATTGTTCCATTTGTTTGAAGTAGCCACAGTCAAACAGAAATTATCCTCATCTCAGCATGTTGAAAGCCTAAGGCTGGCACTGCAATAAACACATCTACAAATCCAACAAATTTTGTGACATATCTGATTACTAAAATGAAATTAAGGGTTCTTACATGACACTTTGAATCACATTACATTAAGTCAGTGCTAGAAACCTACAACCTCATTTACGTTATTTATCCAATGCTACATAATGCAACTATACTTCCATCTGAAGGTCTTTAAACCACTATTATTTTACAGACCATTGGAGAAGAAAAGAACTCCTAGGTTCCAAAGGCATGACCGGAAGGTCTGTGATTCAGTTTTGTAACTTGGTGTGAGGGATGGAAGGGTTACCTTTTCATAATATATTGTTGCAAGATGTTTCATACCCTAAGAGTTTCAGGGAATCTGTAGAATAGGTTCCCACAGAAATGAATTTCAAAAACCAGTCTTTCAATAACAGACAGCTTATCTGCACTGTCGGATTTATGTTTAACTCCTGTTTGTCTTAATCTTTATAATCCCAAACAGGAATATCTATCAGTATTTTTTTCATTTTATATTGTAACGCTAATCTGGTAGTCAGGTAAACTAATCCAGTAATTGAGCCTCAAAGGGTCACACTTGGTCAAAAGAGATACCTACAGACTTGGATTAGTATCCAACAGGCTATTTCTCTAATGGTGCCCCGAGCCATCAGATTCGCGATGTGCGGGGGCCAGAGGCCGGAATAAAAGGGTGCATGTTATCCCGCTTACCGGCATACTCAGGATCCACATGTGGGGGGTAGAAGCGGAAGTTGATGAAGAATGGGATGGGAACTCCAAACTTGAACCACTCTACCACATAGGGCTGGCCGTTCAGGGGATGGGCCACGTCGCAATTTAGGATGACGCTCTCTCCAGCGCGCGCTGTCACAAACTGGGGCTCTTCTCGCACTCCGTGGGCACCTGTGAGGGTGGGGTGGGTGGGGAGGGGATAACCAATTAGACGATGCGATCATTCGCCATCTGGGATGGTAGCATGACACAAAGATACGAGACGTAGATGCTCGCTACACTAACCGATTTGCGATCCCATACCAATCACGCCAATGTTGCGGTACAAAACTCAGGAGATCCCTACAGCACAAAAGACAATCCTACGGCAAAGGGGTTTCAAAGACATCTTCCTATTAGCCAATCATCAGCCAGGGGTACAATAAAACAGTTTTACTATCACTATAGTTTTTAGTCCTTGTACACCCACTCCAACCTAACTAACAAAACATACACCACCATTTAACTGAAAAGTGTCAGAGGGAAAAAATTGCAGTGAATATAACTGCCACAAATCTGTGTACTGTAAATCTGAACAGTCAAGGTTGCCAGGATGAAAAACACTACTGCTGACTATCGCAGTCAAGGTAAAAATAACAGCTAGCAGGAGGCTGATTGACACATCCTCAATGTCCACGCATTCCTCAGTCACAACATCTGTATGCAGCTGGCTTAGAAATCCAGGATGGGCCAACAGACCCCCTTTACCCAAGATTAAAAATATGCCACGTTCCACCATGGCTAGTGCAGTGCTCCTTAGTGCATGTAGAAAATAATTGCTTATTTGCACATCCTCCCAGAAGAGGCCTTTATCTTATTTACACACCTTACTGTTCACCATTTATATCAGTAATAATGAAACAATTATTGGTGAAACTCAGTCTTGAGCCATTGAAATGAATAGCCTTATAACCAGCATCTAAAAAGGGACACATACTGTATCAAACATCGCTGCTTAACTTCAAGGTAGCTCTCGGTCAACATGCCCGGTGTCCACTCGGGCCGCCCGGATTGGATTCAGATCTCACTTTCTCCTCAGTGTGCTTTCATCTCTCTTGTGGCGACACGAGCAGCGTCCACTGCAAGTCCGTTCTGCGACTGAATTGACACATTCGCTCGCATTTGCGCAAACCACTGTTTCGTTAGCATAACATTATCCTGTGCTGGTGAGCACAGCCATTTCCTATATGTGGGGAAAACCCTCCACGTCACACCTAATTCGCCTTCATACCCCAAGGACTTCAGTGACCTTCTCATGTCTAGGTAATTACACCCTGGTACTAAATAAATACATATCTCTTTTAGAACATGACAAAGCCCCTATAGAGTACTGACAGTAATTTTCGGCAATGGGGGGTGGGGGGGTGGCGGTTAACTTGAACTACTGCCCTCTCAGAACGTTTGTGCCAAATTTGCCTGATGTACCTCAACATTCATGCAACCTCGACATTAATCATGTTCAGCTCTATTTCTGCCCTGTTCTATGGACACACCAGGGTTGAAGTCCAGCTCTCGGTGTCCTTTGGAAACTGTGAGGACTTTGAGGTGTATGAGGGGAAAAAACACAAATGACAGGATCTACCTGTAACCATATTCTATAACATATAACGTGCTTTTTTCTTTTCATTTTCAGAACATTCTGTAAATTTGGTCATATTACAATACATCACAACGGCCAATCTATCCAAATTGGTTGGCCAGGTCTGATCAGGTTCTCAAATAATCTCTCAGTTCATTTATTAAGCTCATGCATTTATCCAAAGCAATGAACAACTGAAAGTTTTTCGAGGTTAAGAGCCTTGCTCAAAGGCCCAACAATGATATCACTCGCCGACCTTCCGATCGTAGACAGGGCATCCTGGCACACAGAGATGCTCACAGAGATGCTCACAGCTTCATCCAGATCTTGATAATGATCTGGATGAAGGATAATGGTTACTAAGGTAATGACAAGTGTTTTTCATTCAATTATCTCAGATAATTTACCTTCATAATGATTAGCTTACATTTTGGGCAATTTCTATTTACTGTACCTTATATCTTGGTTGGTGTTCCCCAATTCCAGTCTTAGAGGGACAGTTTGCAATACAGTTTATAGATTTCCATGGCCAAACACACCTACAAAGCCTTGTAATTAGCTGGTGAGCCGTAAAAGGTGTGTTTGAGCCTGGAAATCTGCAAGCCATGTTGCAAACTGGTGCCCCCAGGTCCCAACCTGGGGAATCCTTCCTTAAAAATTTAGGTCCTAACGGGCATTTTTCACCAGTCTCCTGTCAGGCTGTGTGAGGTATTTCAAATCACGGATTTTTCTAGTAACAGGCAGAGAAGTAATTGTAACCCTGCTTAATGACTCAGTCCTAAATTACCTGAAATGGGTTTAATTACACTGTATGCAGTGAGCCCAGAACGTCAGCTGTTAATCTGGGGCTTGAGACTGGCGATTAACTTATGTCTTTTTCAGCTTCACTCAAAATTTCCAGCCACATCTATGCAAGATGTGTAAATTGAATTTTAAAGAGTTACAGCAAAAGACAAGTTTCATATTTAACATTATTTTATTAATGCTACAACTGAAAAAACCACAGTTAGTCACTATATCACTGCTAATTGCAACAATGCAGATTTATTTGTTGCTGTTATTAGTGATACTGGTAACTTCTTATAAGCTTCTATTTGACCCTCCCCTTCCCTGCTACCTATTGCAGTATAACGTGTTGATTGGCTGCCGGTGACATCATCAGCTAGCAAAACAAGCAATGGAAGGGATGACTTCATTGTTTATATTGAATGGAGCTACAAGCAGCAACAAGCAGCCCTTTGCCTCCTACGAGATATCCTCCAGCTTACGGTGAAAGACTCAGGGGAGAACAGGGGTCGCACCGTTTGAAGTAAAACAACGCGATAGGAAAACGGGGAGCTTTTTTCCTGCAGGTGTTCCTCAGATGTATCGCCGGTGTCCCATAGAGGGGGCTCAAACATCGTTTTTGTCCCAGCCAGCATCCACGTTCCTTTCTGTCACAGTGCACAGCAAAGCTCTGAGAGGCTGGCCAAAGCACCTTAGCGGCCCCACGGTTGCGTAACCCTCTTCGAGTACGTAACTCTCTCACATCATCAGTGCAACATCCGATCACCGCAGCTTAAAATTGGCGGGTAACGACTGTATTTCGAACATAAGGCTAATGATGGAGTGCAAATGTGCAGGATTCACGCACATAGCAGCATTGTTATACTAACAAAGTCTTTTATAATGTTACATCAGTTTTTTTCTCTTTATTCACTGAATTTTGAAAAAAATAGTGAGATAAAAATAAGTGCAGTCCACTCATGGATGGCATTTATCTTTGCATGTAGCCTTTACACCTGTGTTTCCAAACCCAGTGCTGAGGGACCCCCAGACAGCCCATATTTTTGCTCCCTCCCAGCCCAAAGTGCACCTGTATCAGGTATTCGATGTTTTTGATTGTTTGGTTCATGTGTGCTGGGAGCCAGGTCAACAGTTTAGATTTGCGAGTGTAAAATTAGCCAGGATTCCAAGACTTTGTTTTCTTACAGACAACAAGGGAAACAGTTAATCTGCAGTGTGGATACCAACATCCGTGAGGATGACATACACTCACTGACCACTTAATTACACCAGTTCAGCTGCTCGAAGCAAATAAATAATCAGCCAATCATATGTCAGCAGCACAGTGTATAAAATCAGGCAGATACATGTCAGGAGCTTTATTTAAAGGTCAAAGCACACGTTATGATAGGTAGCAAAGTTAGTAAAAAGTTACTTTGAACGTGGCTTAGTTGTTAGTGCCAGATAGGCTGGTATTTTTATTTCAGGAACTGCTGATCTACTGGGATTTTCACACACAACCAACTGTATGATTTAGAGAGAATGGGCTGAAATAGGAAACGCATCCAGGAAACCGTGGTGCTCTGGGCAAAAATGCCTGGGTAATGGAGGTCAAAGAAGAATGGCCAGACTGGTTCAAGATGACACAACAGCAACTCAAATAACCACTCCAAGCAAGGTATGAGGAAGAGCATCTCTGAACGCACAACACGTCGAACCTTTAAGCAGATGGGCTACGGTAGCAGAAGAGCACACTGGGTGCTACTACTGTTAGCCAAGAACAGGAAACTGAGGCTACAATGGGGACGAGCTTATAAAAACTGAACAGTGGAAGACTTGGAAAAAACGTTGCCTAGTCAAAAGAGTCTCAATTTCTGCTTATATATTCAGATGGTCAGAAATTGACATAAACAACATGGAAACAGCAAGTCGGGCTGGTGGTAGGGGCCTTGTCGTGAGGACATGTTCTTGGCACTATGCGCCTCTTAGTACCAACTGAGCATCGCTTAAATGTCACCGAAGTATCAATGCTGTCCATGTCCGTCCCCTTATGACGACAGTGTACCCAGCATCTAATGGCTTCTTCCAGCAGGATGATGCACTATGTCACAAAGCTCATATAATCTCAGACTGGTTTACTGAACATGACAATGGGTTCACTGTACTCAAATGGCCTCCACAGTCACCAGATCTCAACCCAATAGAGCGCCTTTGGGATGTGGTGGAACGGGAGATTTACATCATGAAGGTGCAACCAACAAATCTGCAGAAACTGTTGACATGATGCTATCAGGTCAACATGGACCAAATCTATGCCCAAAAGAATTAATTGCAGCTCTTAAGGGAACTGGGGGTCCAACCCGGTACTAGGCAGGTGCTCCTAATAAAGTGGCCAGTGAATGTGTATCTGCAGTGTTTCTCAGGGTGTACTATAGCCTTTTTAGTCTAGTATAACCAAGTAAATTCAAGGGAAAGTCTGTTTGTAATGAAGGCCTTAGAATGTATCTAATGTATCTACATTTAAATGAAACACATTGTGCACTACTCAGCTGTTCAACTTCTCAGTCTTCTTAACTCCTGATACCGTCTTCTAGGTCTCAGTTTTCAATGCACATTACATCATAGTTCAAGTATACTCATGTGGGACAAAGTAGAACATCTCTGCTAGGGTTCCGGGCACTGCTGCAAGGGATCAGATAATACAACAATACAGCCAGAGGTTCAGTAAAATGCTATAAACCCTCCCAGTGTCATGTTGGGGATTCCGAATGATTGCGATCAAAAATGAATTTAGTGTCCTCACGAGGGTAGCTATGCCTGTCACCGGGGATTATCCAAGACCTAAGGCAATTGCCATAGAAACTGCTTCGGCATAATACCATTGCCCCAAAATCCACAGAGAAACCAAACACTACTGCATATATCAGGCCATAAATCAAGTTCTTTAACTGCTATTCTGTAGTGCCATGTTAAATTATTACCAGGGTGTGCTTTCTGTTTGCTTATTGGGCTAAGTGCTTGTTGAAATCAAAGGAGACTGACACCTCGACCTGGCGCTAGCGTAAGCAGTGCTAATTTACATTAATAATGGAAACATTGTAAGTCATGAAGTATCATAGTTAGCGTGTAACAACTGTTACTGTGTATTTTCAGACGCGGGCTCTTTGTCTCAGTGTGCTCACCTGTGTGTGTGTGCACGTGTGTGTGTGAGCGTGTCGGGGCGGAACTCCACCACACGCGATACAGAGAGCAAAGGACAATTGTAAACGTGTGACCGTTTAGAGACAAAAATGACAAGTTATTATGTAAATGTAAATATAAATGACATAAGGCTATTTTGTTTGTTTAATAAAAGGACAATGTATAGACCTGTTCTATAGGAAAGATGACCTTAAATGATGTGATCTGGCACTATATAGAAAATAAAATTAAATACAATTAACTTGACCTTCAAGGGGGGGTGGGAGGTGCCGTTGGGGGCATTGGAGGGGAAACACTGCAGCCTTTATCTATCACAAGGATCCATTCAGACATTCCCATCTTCTACCTTAGTCCCCCTTTACAAAAGACTCCTGGCTTTAATGGAAGTTTGAACCGGTAATTTCCAAACCAAAGTCTAACAAATTAAAAGTTCAAACCAGTCGACTGAAAAAGCTACAACAAATCCCTCCTCCCATTAGTAAACATGGGTCTCTTCAACGGGGAATTGCTGCAGTTACCCAAGACCCCAGCCAATCCCAACCTGCTTTCCTCAGGGCAGCAACCAAGTGGGGTGCACTGTTACTTCTGCATCTTCTCACGAGGACCAGCTGGAAGCTCTAGATCCCTCCCTAGTCTATTTACAGCAGCAGGATCCAAGGGGCCTAAGGGGCAGATGGATTGAAAGGAGCATGACTTCAACCTTCACTGAGCAGTTGACTGGCTCACACTGCATGGAGCTAACCCTTGGAGCTAACCCTCGCTCCTCGCTACAGGCGTCCCGTCCATCACAGTGGAGTACCTCCCAGACCACTGACTTTAGCGGGAAGCCTCAGCCATTCAGGAAAAATAAATAGTTCCGGAAAGCCGACTGTTCATGTAGAGCTTTTGTCTAGCAGGCAATCACTTTGGCCAGCGAACAACACATTGACAATAATGCTGACAACAGCAGGAATCTTGCCAGGAAGAAAATTCCATAAAAAAGTGGGACACGTACACTATCATATAAAACTTCATGGTACGCCTATCAATAGCATAAACACCCCTATTAATCATTAAGGCTTCTGGGGTTTATACAGGGACACCATCCCCAGCTGAAAGATGATTGGCCCCTCATGTAACCCATGACCATTCAAAACATATCATGGACTAAAGATAAGAAACAAAATGATGAAAAGATGCTTTATTTCCCATCTGCACAAGTATAAGCAGAGTGCAATGATTCTTTTCAAATATTCCATCCTGCCATCTATAGATACACAGTTGAGAGTGACGCTTGTGGTTCGTCTGCATGAATTATGGCCCCTTTTGCGACCCCCTCCCTTAAAAAAAAAAATCCCAGAATCACCCCTGTTAGATTTTAATGACCAATGAAAGGCAGATCTTGTTTTGCATACTCTTCTGTTCACCAGAACATCCTTCCTTTGTCTGTATGTCTTGTTGATGGGTGTTTGCTTTTCACAACCAACGTAGCACTACTGCACTCTGCAATATCTTGCCTGCACAGAGCTTCTTTTCCTCCAAGCTGCATGGATATATACAGTATGCTGAGTCCTGTGTTTTTTGTTTTTTTTTTGCTGATGCCAGTAGTATGACTTAAACTATATAATGAACTTATGGGAACAAAGCCACACAGCACAGGCAAATGTCCAAATGATGAAAAAAAAAATGCAAAGTTGTCGACTCCTCTCTTGATTTACACATTTGGACATTGTTAGCTAAAGACACAGACGCAGTGAATGACACCGGAACGGAAATTCAGCAAAAGTATTTAAGTCACACTGCTGATTGTCTTCAGTGACGACAGTGAAACTGGGTCGGGATTTGAGCCTCTTATCCCACACGGACCCGGTCCACTAGGAACGAACTGCAGATGGCTGAAAATGGATCGAGATGCCACCAGTCATCACAGGATACAAACTGGGCTACTTCCACAAAAGTACATAGCACTAACAAATAATGTGGGCATGTGTCATTTTTAAATACATGCAGATTCTTTTAGTTAGAAACACATAGCTTTTGTGAATATTGTATTTATTTTCAAGTCATATTTAAAATGCTCTGACACTCAAGTTTTCAGTTGACTTATTAATTAGATCCCATCCCGATGCTGCATAGGACAAGCAAATGGATAGATGGAAGAACGCATGGATTTTAATTGATCTGTTAGCAAATCACACTAGTAACTCTCCCCTTTCAAGAGGACGTCTTCTTTAATCGTGATATAATTCCACTACACGAGAAAAATAATATTAATTGATGTTCCTGGTGAGACACCTTTTTGTAGGTATTTGTTTTGTAGGTATTTGAAGTAGCGTCTTTAAAATGTTCACTGTAATATGCCTATACTTTTTTTTTAGTAATACAATTTTATATGGACCATCTTCTGAACGTATAAACAAAAAGTTTACATTAAACACTAACTGAAGTCATGAACTTCAACAAAAGGAATAGCTGAAAAATAAACGCTTAATTGAAGATATTTTGATAACAAGTAGTGTTAAGTACATAACTTCTGTTTATAATGAACTAGTCTAAACGCAGTAAAGTTAATGAGAAAGTTAGCTAGAAATTCATCCGGTACAAAATACAGCAATCTAATGCAAGTATGTAATTAAGTGTTAATTTGAATTCACTTACAGACGAGGACGTACATTGTAATACTGTATACTTCACAAAGGCTGGCTAGCAGTCTTGTAAAGAATTCCCTTATTTCCCATAATCGTTTTTTTTCCACAAAAGGCTTAGGTCTCAGGAACCCCCCCCAGCCCGCCAGCCCCCCTGGCCCGCATCCTTCTGTGACAGTGTCCACCCACCTAATCCTCTTTATTCAGAGTTAATCCACTTTATTAGATTAAGTTTGCACAGTTTTTTAGGGGCTGAAAAGTGCGGGTTTAATCACATGACGGTTTTGTTAATGAGAATGTCAGTGGATGTACCCTCGTCTCGCGCCTCTCGCCTGCCCTCTGTGGACTCCTGCCCATTAAAGGCTGCAAATGTCATGTGACCAGCCTGTGGATGGCTCCACATCTGACACTAAAACCGACACAGTAAGCACCAGTCTGTGCCATTACTAAGAGCATTTGGATTAAACTACTATTTTAAAAATTGACTATTTTGTTGCCAGTGTACGCAAAGCCCTGCAAATGAGGCAACAGGACTCAGACCAGTAGCTGCCCCCAGCCGGCATACAGGTAAGGTGCCACTGGTTCTCACTGCCAGGCCAGAGCTCGAGGTGTTTTATTTTTTATTTTACAAAGCACTGAGCACCAAGCTTGCAACTTCGTTAACTGTCTAATGCCTACGTCGAAGGAACCTATGCGTGTCGCTTAATAAGAGAAAATGACTTAAGAGGGCAGAAGGCTCAGTTCTGGAGCAGGCCTGGTACCTGGCATGGATATAGAGGTATATACAGAGGCGGGGCTACAGGGGCACCGCCCCCAGGAGAATGCTGATTGGCCCTTGGAGTATCCACTCCTGTCAGTCATCAAATCAAAATTTCTCATTGGCTTATAAGGTTCGCCCCTCTATATGAATTATGGCCTGTCTTACGGCCCCCCATCTCAAAAAAATCCTAGCCCTGTCCCAGAAATATCAGAACAATGGAACTTTAGGAGATCCAACCAATATGGATGTTTCGCGTTCCATTTTAATAAATAAATAAACAAATAAATTAAATTAAAAAAACATCCACCTGCGTGTGAAACACCACCACACACCACCATCTGCTGGGAATATTCACAGGGGAAAAAGAAACACTTTCATTCTGTAGCTCAGAAGTTCTGGAGTACACAAAATACAAATAAACAAGATCACTGAACTATACAGAGGGCAAGAAGGCTGCTAAGATTCTATTTTATGCTGTTTATTTTTAATCCAAATCGACATGCACTTTTCGAAACAGCGGGGTCAGTGGACCTTACTCAGGGACCCGACGGTGACATCACTCCGCCGATCCCAGGCCTTGAACCAGTGACCATCTGATCACAGACACAGCGTCCCAAACCACAAAGCCACACACCACTCCCATATAGAGGCTTATTTGTGTGGATTAAGAAAACAACCCTGGCATTTCCAATCCATTCTCCTTTGATTAAACTGAATTGAATTTACATCTTTGCAAACGCACCTTTAAATCCATTCATATAGTGGCAGAAACTTGATGTTTACTGAAACTATTCAGGTCTAGCCCCTGGGTCGAGAGTTGCCCCCCCACCCGCGACCTCATGGCTGAGCGCCCAGCCTGCTGGCCTCCGCCAGACAATCCGTGTCCGACCTGCGTATATGTGCTGAAAGACATTAAGTGCATCGCACGGTTTTGCTCATTGAATCTATGAGAAGGAATAGGATTGATCTACGTCAGCCATCTCACCCTCTCTGAATTCCACAATCTGACCAGCAATCATCTGTGTGATGATATATGGTGGAAATTCCACTGTGTGCCCACAATTACTGTTACTCTGTTATATTGTGCACGTTCCCGGGTAGAATCAAAGAGGTAGCACTGGCTGCACCCGTCTGGATAATTAAATTAAACTGCAGATTAAATTAAAGTTCTTTCTCAGTGAGTTTAGCATTAAATCAGTGTAATGGGCCACCAGAAAGAGAAGCAAGAGCACTTTGATGGCCAGTGATTCGTCTATTAAGTGAAAGTTGCAAGCAGTGAGCAGGGATTTCACACAGGCTGAGCCCTGCCCTTTGCTCTGAGTCCCAGGCTCACTATCATCTATTTACACTGGAAAAGTGGTTATGGAAGACGGGGCGTGTTGTGTAGCTCAGTTTACGCCTCTGTGCAAATGACCAGAAAGTCGTTGGTTTGAGTTCTGTGGCTAGCAGAGTGACCATATTCACTCTGAACTGTGTGCGTCTCAAAGGAGAGCATGATGGGATACGTGAAAACTATCAAAAGATAGTTTAAATAAAAAATAGCTGTGTTTATACAAATGCCATTGTTTTGTTTATACAAAAACAAAAAAAATAGCTTGTGTTTATACAAATGAGAAGTAAAGCATCATTTAATTTAGATGGTAACCAAACTTTTTTATTTCTAGAAATGATAGTGGACCAAAAAATGGTCTGAATAAAACAGGTCTGCTGTGGTTCATGATAAGTAAACAGGATGTGTATTTTAACTACCAGTTATTAATGTTTTATTGTAATCGTAATTGTTTTTATTTATACTTTAATGTACGGCATGTGTTACATGCCTCTCTTTTTATATCTGAATCTACCGTGGCTAATTTATCTTCCAGATTGAGAATTTACGATAAAGATCATGATTCATTGCCTCCACTGAAAGGCTCATCTTGTTCCTTATCAATCCACAATATTGTTGCTCTCATGAATGCTATAACAATTCTATGCGGCCAAGTGGGTAATTTTGTCCATCTTCATAATTTGGTATGTGGAAAAAAATATCGGCGTGTACTGATTTGTGCTTTTAATGTTAATATGGCACAATTGCTGATTAACTCTTTGAAGAGAAATATCAGCCCCTATCTGCTCTGTGTCACAAAGCTCACGTATGATGCCAAACACTGAGCACTTCAGGTAGCTCTCAAGTGGAATCTGGTTCCTCCCAAAGTTTCTTCCTTCTAGGTAGTTTTTCCTTGCCACCATCACCTCTGGTTTGCTCACTGGAGGCCTTGGGCAGGAATAATGTAAAGCATTTTGAGACGATGAAATGTGAAAATGCGCTATATAAATAAAATAGAATTGAATTCAATATCTGAAAATAGCACAGAAACCATGATACTACCTAAGGATAGTGCTTAGCCCAGGGGCACAACACCGATGGCCCATTAGGGGTGTCCTTCAGGTCAAAAGCCCAGTGATCCACAAACAAGAACATCACTGAAATGTATACAAACCAGCCTCCTAGGTCCTAATAACAAGCTCCCAATATTAAAATAGCATGTCCATTATGCCCTATTCAAAGCTGACAGATCTCAGGGTAAATATTACAGCCCAAGGGCTTCATTTCTGAATAAATCAGTTTGGTGTTGGCCCCTTTGAGGCCCCAAAGCACTTGGACAAGGATGGCCCAGAGGTGAACTGCAATTATAAAGTGTATCTGGCAGCTCCAAGACATTGCCGTCAAGATCACATCTTCAGAGAGCCCTGCCTGAGACACAGCTACAATCCAGAGAGACCGAGGCATGCTGGGAAATTACCTTATGGAGTCTGGGCAATGTGAGTCTTTTGTAATGTCACAAGTATGCATCTGTGAAATAATGAGAATGGGGCCGATCTTAATGTGCAAGTCATCAATGCCAGTGCTGTCATTTTTTAATTAAAATGCCATGACCAATAAAGCTCCATTTACTATAAATAGATCAATAATGAAATAAAGCTTTATTTGCATAAGTACATTAGAATGCTTCTTTTCAAATATCAAATTTGCTCTCCTTTGAGACATACACACATATAGCATTAGTCAAAAGTTTGTACACACCATGCCCCAATGGAGAGCGATAGTGTTGTATCACATGACCTGGTCACCTGACCTAAATACAGTAGGATTAGTTTTGGAGGAATCTGAGCAGGAAGTGACGGAAAAGCGGCCAATGAGTGCTCATACCTAACAAAAACTTTAATGCCAGGCTGTTGTATAGTTTCCTTTATTATGAAAATAACAGCAAAAAATAAACTAATTTTCCAGTTACAAGTTACAACACTGGAGAATGTAGAGCATGATTCCATACTATCATCTTGGGATTCCATTATTACTTTTTAGAAGTACAGTATTAAAAACAATTGGGTCCTTATGAAGATTAATGTACCATTCGTGACACAGCAGAAGCCCCTGAATGAACAGACCTGGAAGCCAAGGTCAAGCTTTTACCGGGACTAATTTATATAGCAGGTGTTTTTGCCCAGGCTCAATGGTGATGTGGTTACCATGCTGGCCGCAGAAATGGAAATCAGCACCTTCCACAAACTGGCGGCTAACCTACCGAGCTACATACTGTTAGGCATAACCGTCCCTTGCCTGACAGCCCGACGTGCTTCAGGCAGCTAAGCCACGCCGCATTCAACCAGCCCTCCGCTTTTGAGTCAGGGCGGTGTCCCTTTCACACCTAGTCACCTTCCATGTTCCTCTTCATTTAGCCTTGGCAGGCGTCCTCTGCTCTCCATGCTACACCTTCCCGCTGATACCTCCCAACACTTCATCAGTTCCCTGCCTTTTTTATTTTTCTCCACTGTGCCCCTCTCAGAATCTGGCGAGACGGATGCTCATCGCTTCAGACTCTGACAAAGTGTCAGGAGGGGGAACTTGACAGACTCGGATGAAGGACTAAAGCATCTCCTTTTGGCAGGTTATTAAGTCACTTAGCAGACCCAGAAAGATTTAGTTAGCTCACAGTGCCACAATTTCACTGCTATTTGTACTAATGGACACTTTTACTGCAGCTATTTGGTTTAAATGTTCCATGTTCTTCACAGGCAGACTGGTACATCAAATTCTCTATCCAATATACCACTTTCTAGCCTGGTACAAAGCCACATTTTAATCCCAATGATCTATGGTGAGGAGACATCAGCTTTTTTTTAAGTGGTTCAGTGATTCTGTCCGAACTCTGCATAGTGTTTTGTGTGAGACACCCCCACTACCTAGAATGAACACATGTGAAAGCCTCAAGAGTTCAACACACTGATATTAGTGTGTTTGTGACCACTGGGCACTGTATCCACTGTCGTGAGTGCATTTTATATCGGAAACACCCATGAAAACAGATTGCAGTAGATCGACTGAATTCCAAATTCATGAATAAACCTGACTTCAAGACCCTTTCATTGGAGTGGATTGGACACAGACAGGCACATGAGGCATGCAAACGGGGCAAATGTCTGGCTGGTATCTCTTCTGGAGAAGCAATGTGTGGGTCAGGAGCTTAGAATGTTGTTGGTTCAAATCCCAGGGTCAGGAGAGTGATGTCACCATTGGGCCCTTGAGCTCAAGGCTCTTAACCCCCAGTTACTCTGGGGACTGTCTGGCCCTGTTTTCTCAAAACCAAACGTCACTTTGGATAAATGTGTCTGCGAAATTAGTAAAATGTGGTTAATCAAACAGGAGAAATAAACACCTATGAAACATATAAAGAATTCAGTGTTACCTACAAGTCTGACAAAACGGAGAATATTAACATTTAGAAATGGTGGGACTTAAATGACCTGGACACTGGATTTAACATTTCTAACCGCACAGTTTGACTATTCAGCCGTCAGCATGCTGGGCTTCACTGACAATTGCATCTTCCTCCAAAAGGTGGTAAAAAAATCATAACTAACCAACTATTAAAAGCTCCATGTCATACTGTATGTGGCTGGTCACCTGACACCTAAACAACAGCTCTATTCAGTAACTGCAGTGCTGCAAACACGAAAACAAGTGTGCCGAACAACTGTTGGTGATACCGCTAAGATACTACAGAAAACCAGTGATGCAGTGGTTAGCACTGCAACATCACAGCAAATAGGTCCTGAGTTCAATCCCAGGTCCTTTCTCTGTGGAGTTCACACGCTCTCCCGCATGTTCGCATGGGGCTCCAGTTCCTTCCCGCAGTCCAAAAGCGTGCAAGGTAGACTGATTGGTGTGTCTAAATTGGCCCTGTGAGCGAGGGCACCCTGCAGCGTGTTGGCACCCACCCAGGGTTGGTTCCCTCCTGTGCCAAATGTTCCGCCCCCCCCACGACCCCAGTGGGGACTAAGTGGTTTGGATAATAGCTGGATGGATATTACAGAAAATGGCGGCCATGCCTTGATTATATTTTCCAGTTACATTTGAAGAATAATCCACCCTCTTTTATTTTAAGTTTTCTTCTTCCACGTCTAGCAAAGCAGGAATCACTACATTCATTGGTTAGGTAAGTTAACCCATTGACTAATTATCAGCGAATTTTAAATATTAAGTTTATATAAAATTGGCAGGTAGTTAAAAGATTAAATATAACATTCCGCGTTCACTGAAAAAAAGGTCAATAAGCTTGATGCTAATACTCCAAAACTGACCATTATTAGACTGAGCATTATTATGTGACGGTTTTTCTCTCTGCATCTCTCGTCTGACATCTGCCAGTCAGACAGACATTATGTCAGACAGTGCAAGGCATTTCCCTTGGGACTTTGTGACAATGAAGCTGAGAGACACAATTCAGAATAAAATGGAGACGATTCGGCAAGAAGGGTGTGACCCAGAAACACAACAGCAACCTGTGCATATTACCTCAGCTAAAGCCTCAACAGGCGTCATTTTCTCTCACACCTTAAAGTTTTACAGTACACCCTGTTCTTCATGCTGTCTACACTGGATACAGTTCACCCTGCGCAACAGGCTCTTACACCAGGTACA
>JABFDZ020000042.1:20338604-20350019 GCA_019775955.2 Pollimyrus isidori
GGAGGTGGGGGAGGGGCGACGACGTCTGGTGAAGCCGGCGCTGGGGGTTGGTGGCACTAGGTTAGACGTAGCGCATGCAGGCGACCGGCGCGGGGAGGACAGCGCCGCAATGCTCCGCTTCTAGGAGCTGCCACGCGCACAGGCTGCAGCCAAGACCTGCCTGTACGACCTGTGATCAGAAGCATCCGGCACCTCCTCACCCATGTCAACTTTATCCCTAGCTGCCGCTTCCAGCTCTCTTGGACTCAGTGCTATATAAAGCTTCAACCAAAGGTCATGCACCATATACCTGTCCCTGGTAACAGAAAATACACTACGCTCAAAATGAAGACACGGAAAACAACAAATATCAGCAAAATTTAAAAGCAGCAAAGTTTAATGATGAAGAGAATTCACACTTCAGTTTTTTTTTAAAAAAGTAACAAGAACAAAGGTTACAGGATAACAAAGATGAAAACATCGACAGTACAGACTGGGGGCTAAATATAGGAGTTATGCATAAATTGTATAAATTAAAATAACCTCCAGGATATGAACCATTTCAGCTATGATGCAGTAATTTCAGAACAAAAGCGCACCCTCCTGTGGCGGCAAATGGAAACGCAAGGCCAAATAAGTCCACCAGGACGATGCAAATAAGAATTCATCCAAAATAAGAATTCATTTGTCTTACTGTCAAGGCGGACGCTACACACGAAACAATCAGCTATAGGAATTAAAAGTACCCATCAATGGCATTTAAAAATAAATTGTGTTTTTAACCACATAATTCTGCCCACTGTGATATCTGCGAGCGCTCTAACGTCGGTTTCTGAAATAAGCAGAAAAAACTGGACTGAAATCACTTCACCTGCAAAGAGCAACAAAGAGGACTGGCAAGAGTTGCAACGTTTTTTGTGAAGGCAGCTCGTTACACCAACATCACCGTGAGACACCATGCTAGTACTTAGCACACCCCTTTGCAGCGGCAGCCGTTTAAACAGAACCGTATTCAGATCTATCCACAGACCAGAAGACATCCAGTGCCTACCCAAGGAAAATAAACCCGATTTTAATTACCCGCAGGAAAGCCAGTGAGGTATAAGGTGTATTCCTGATTTTCTTACATTTACCTTTAATGCATGACTAAGGAAAATACATTACTGGGCTACTATATGATATAAACCGCCGTGATTTAAATAGCTTACTATTAAATGGTTTCAAATTGGTTACAAAGCAGCAGGATCTATAAGCTAAAGTTTCTGCCACGAGACAACAATTTATAAGATTTCATCATAATTTCGTGCGCATGTGGTTTTCTACAACTATTCCAGCATACTTGGCGTGAATTGGTACATTTTTTTGCTAAAAAAAAAAAAAAAAAAAAAAGCAAAAAATCAATACTCTGGAAAACTGTAAATATATGGTAAAAAACGGAAACCTGAAAAACGGCATGCAATCACTTTGGAACATTATTCGAATCCGTATGCGTTTTAAATAGAATTAAATGTAAGACATCTGCATGCACGCAGCAACAATTACTAAATTGGGAGCCATCGGGAAAGTAAACGCGAGATAAATGCCAGAGTAATCGAAAAACTTTAGTACTGAGCATCATCTAATATTGCACTTCAACTCACCTTGAGCAGCCGTTCCTCGGGTGCTGAATACACTTGCTATCAAAGTGGCCACATACCAAATCATAGTACTATTGCCAACCAGAAGGAAACCTCATCATATCTCAAAGTGCCCCTTTCAATAAATCTTTCATATCCGAGCCCCCCGGACGGTGAACGCTCAGTCTGCTGCTGATACCCTTTTATTCATGCCCTGCACACTTTTTCTTCAACGCTTCCCCTCATTCCTTCCCTCCCCTTCACGCCTTTTGCATCCTCTCTCGTTGAGACGGAGCACCTGCACCAGTGAGACGAAAGCAGACGGAGCGAGCTGCCGAGGGGCAACGTGAAACCAAGCGTGACATTTTTAGCTTCTGTGCCCACCTCCGCTGCGTTCCTATTGGTTGTAGTGGGAGGAATATGGGCGTGGATTGGCCTCGTCGCCCGTCGCTCGGCAGGCAGGGCCAGGCGAGCCCTGTTTCAAGGTGAGTTGGAGCGTGGAGTTGCACAGGAGCCGCAGTATCATGCGCAATGAGGGAGAGCCGCGTTAGCATCTTCTCTTGAATTCGTCGGGGCCGTTTCTTTAATATATACGCTGCACTGGAGAGATATATTGTAGGTATAATTTCCAGGCTATTTAAACTAGATAGAGAAGTTCAATTTATGCTTTCCTTGCAAGAGAAGCGTTAGACGAATCGTCGGCTCCGTCCTTCCCAGGCTGATCCCAGGCTGGAAATGACCGTAAACTTGACTTTTAAAGAATCCATGAGGTCAATACGCCGAGTACACTGTGCGCGCATCTAGTCATTTTTTCCACGTTTAGAGTTTTAAAGTCCATTTTTTAAAACTGCGGCTATATAACATGACACACTGGAGAAAAAATGCTGAATTATTGCAGTGATTTATTCAAATTATCCGCGCATTTGGCAGCACTGTAATATTACTTAGGAGTGGGCTGTCAGGTATCCATTCGATCGAGCTAACTGCCAGGCGCATACGCGGTTAGACGCGCATTTCGTGTCGCGGCGGTGATCAGCAGTCAGTTTAAATGCCGTGCAGACAGGACACGTATTGCACTTAAGCGCTGCGTGAGAATATATGTGTATAAATGATGAGAAAGCTGCATCGCCACCGCCGCAAATGTCATTTCCTCATTTAGCTGCAGAATGCCAGCCACCATAAGATGTTTATTATTACTTATCACGTCTTGCTCAGCGGTATATCATTGAGTTAAAACCGCAAAAACGCGCCTACCAGACGACCTGAGCACCAGCTGGAAATTAAGTTGAGTAAAATGTATTTTGAAAACATGCAGAAAGTCTCACGATTTGCGGTTTGCACTGAAACAATAAGGAAACAGCTGCATTAAATCGAAAAACTACACTCCCTAATATTAGTTATGATTTAAATGATTTGATTTTTGACATGGTAGACAACAGTTCACATTACTTTGTCATTTCGAACACCGGTTCATTAGAGTTTTCATAATACTTATACGCTTTCTATATTATTTCAGTAGTCATACATATTATCATAATTAAAATTATTTTTGCTTAAGTCCATCAAGACCACCGTTTCAGCTCCTCGGTGGCTATTTAAGTTCAGTTATGGGCTCAGCCACCGTGACCACCTGCATCTAAGACAATCGGGAAATATAATTGTTTGCTGCTCCGCATACCTCAGCTAGAGACGTTAATGGAAACCTTGGTGACCTGCCAATAATTCTTCTGTCCTTAAATTCGCCATATTCGATGCGAATATAATGTTTCCAACAGGATTCCAATTTGACACAACTCGCATAACTGTTCGGTTTACAAAGAGTGAACCATAGTCTAAGAGCGATGCAATGAGTCTTACGCCAATTATTAATAATTGTCCTATATATCCAGCTCTGGTCCAGAATATCACTTAGTATAAAACGGACTGATTTGGGCGCAGTGTCCGATAGTCAGCAAATACTGAGCGAATGAGAAGAGTTCCGGCGAGTCATTGAAGTGAAACTGGTTATTGTGGGAGAAATGGAATGATGACTTTGCTGAAAAATTAAGTTAAAATTAAGATGTTTCCTTGCCCTGGCACTACATGGAGTAATCTGCATGCAAAAGCCGCCATATGATACCTGGGACGTCATTTCATAAAAAAAGGAAAAGTAATATTTATTTTCGCGTTTAGAGCCACTAAGAACACTATTACAGTATTTCGCGCTTTGTTTGACTACAAACCTTTGCATTAAATAATGCATTTTTGCATTTACCTTTGCCCAGGTTAACGGGTCAAGCAGTCGCGGTGAGTTTTCCCCCCTTTATAGCACCAGTTAAACTATCCAGGGAGCAGTTTAACTGGCAGCTGGAGGTTGTTTAGCTTTCGCGCTGTGCTTAACATTCTTGACGAGTTCTGCGCATAAAACGTAATGCGCTGAAACGCGCAGTAAATCGCGCCCCCACTTAACACCGGAGTCAAGACGTCAAAAAGCGCAATCATATAATCACGCCAGGTTTACATGTTGTAAAGTGATCACCTAACAAAGCTGAGTGGGCTCATTGACGTTTAGACGTAAGCCTACGTATGGGGGTGGGGTGGAGGGCACTTGTCTGACAGTATAATTATGTAATATTTTTGGTTTATGCGTTTGGAACTTTTATATCTTTAGGCTCTTTTATTACTTGGACATTACTTAGCTTTCTCACCACCTTTTGTGGCAAGTATATTATAGTCTCGCATCACTCCCCAGACAAAAAATACACATTATTTTTTCTTTAAAAAACATAATCCGCCAATAGGGCTCAACAGCAGTAATCAATCGCGAGCGCTAAAAGACGTGTTTTGGCTGATATATTTACTCAATATGCGACATTGCAAGTAAGACCCAATGAGCAGTCACACTTAATGAAGCCCATATTGTATATTTGTAAGTGGACTGGGAAGATGAAAGCAATGCCATCCAAACAGTTTATGCGCAAATAGGATTATTTATATACATGCCATCTGCCCTGTACTGAGGCTATACCGCTTAAATTAGTAATTTTACGTCAGTGGTATTGTTAACAATCAGACACAGAAAAACTGTTTGACCTAATATAGTGATGAGATTCCTGTCAGAACAACAAGGCAAGCTATTTGTCTCCTCACCATGGAAACAAGTGGCAACTCCCCCCTCCCCAGAGTCGAGAGATAGTCGGAAGCGGAAGCTGGTAGTATTTTTTTCTTCTTGGGGGAGTGCTGGCTGAACGATCAGCTTGTAGCGTTTGCATTCTGAAAGGCCAAACCATTTCTTCACTAATACGAGCATTACATTCTTTAAAGCTGAACATGCGATTTTTTCCAGAAACGGTGTAGGTCACATCATCTATGACCTCATCTTTTTAGGATAATGAGTTTGAAGTGCCAGATTTAAGGTTGCACACTCTGGAGTGAAAGTGCTAATGATAATTGAAATAATTGCAATAATCAGTTATTAAAGTTATCGAAGTCCCTGGACTGCAGCTCCATTTACAGAACAGATTTTGTATCAGTCCATCAATCAACTGTACATAAGCAATTCCTTGATACTTGGCCATGTATTTTATAAAAATAAATACAATTATTTTAAGTTAAGCTCCCAGGCATATCTTTTCAGTCTGTGATGAGTCAGATTAAAGCAGCCCCCTGATGCTTGACTGTGCACCAGATACAAATGTGTCAGCACACCAGTGCGTGTAAGACCATGAGCACGCTGCCTCATCCTTGATATTTAACTGGGTAGAAAAAAACACCCACAGCTTACTGTGGGATCGCTGCCGCCGTACAGTGAGGAGGCTTTGAAAGGAAGACACAAAGATATCCACGCGTGTCTGTCTGTTTCTCTCTCTTTGTCTGACCGGCAGTCAGTGTCTTGTCATATTACTGCCCCTGACTAATGTGTCTGTGTTTGGGACTTTCTGTTTTGAGAGCGTGTATCAATGAAGTGTTGTTGCATACTGAGATGTGGAAGTCGACTGGGGAAGCCCTTCTGAACAGCAACTTATTGTTAATTACAGATTGCTTAATAGCAAGTACAAGATGGAGCTTAAAGAGAACAATATTACAGAAATGCAAGATCCGATGTAAAAACCTTTGGTCTTCACAGTGTGATAAAAGTCTGTGATATTGTGGGGACCATATTTTTGGTCCCCACAAGGGGAATCTCAATTTTATAAGAATCTTGTGATTAAAAAATTACAAATGCCAAAGGTCTTTTATTTTGTTTAGTTACTTATAGTTAAGGTTAGGACTGAGCTGAGGTTAAGGTTGTCGTATTTGGGATTAGGGCCGTTTGTGTGAGATTAAACTGGTTATGATTATACTATTATGTTCACTGGAGGGTCAGATGCAGGGCATAGTGAGGTTGCAACTCCTGGGAGAAATGTGTTGTAAGTCAAACAAAGCGGCTGCAATTTCCTGTTAGCCTGCAGATAATCGAGGTCTGGATGGATCATTCAGCTTTGGGTCTTTGTGGCTGAACCGAGTGCCCAGTCTTGTGTTACGTATTAAACTGAAATGGAGTGTGGGGGGGAAAAAATCTTGGAGAACATTGACAAAGTCAAAGATTGTAGAAACTCTACTTTAGGCCCAACCTCTTAAGCACATTAGTGACTGATTCGGCTATGAGGCCCATGTACTGTGGTCTCTTTCCTGCACTACAGAAAATCCAAGTGTAATGTGCTGCAAGGAAAGTGCTGTACTTTTCTGAAGGATCCACTAAAGTTGGCTTGACCTTCTCACAGTTGTTGCATTAACCAAATTGCTTGTAGTTTTGAGGCACTTTGCATTCGCAGCGTTGTAAGAGGAATCTGCCATTGGCTTCTGATGTTTAATACGACACTTATGTGTCGGCAAAAAAACATTTGGCTTTTAAGAGCCGAGGTTCAGGACAGTGGAGCAAAATATTTACAAAACAATCCGATAGCTGTAATAAATGGTTAGATTTTGAATACAGTGAATGCAGGAATGACTCGCTGCCTTGTGCTTTCTGTTTACATTATATCGGTATGGGGGGAATGCGGATTGTCTCATTCTGGGGGTGGAAGGTGCAATGACTCTTAACCTAAAGGTGCAAAATCCTTTGTAACTTCCTCTCAGTGGTTGCACAAAGCACAATCAAGAACATGACCAGATGTTAGATGACCTGACCTCTTGATATAGATAGAGAGCCCCATCCAACATGTAGGGTCTGAAGATCACATCAGAAGGCTGTCAGTGATGAACTCATTTGTGGTCAATAACCCTGAGTTCATGCGTTGCCACAGAGAGGTCAGCGAATGTTATTAAAACATAAAAGATGAGTTATGCGGGTCTCATTTTTCCCATTGAAAAAACACAGCTACAACAGGAATCCAATACGCTGATCTCTTTGTCAGCGACATTTTGTATAATCAGGGTTTCTGATGTCTTCATGCTCTGCTCATTAAGATTCGTGAGGCCTCTGGCGGTCAAAAAAGTAGTTTGCGACATGCTCACCATCTCCCCATATGCCTGCCGGTGACGTTAAGCAGGACGTCGTTGTTCTAATGCGTCATCAGAAAAGTCTCTCACTTCAAAATGGACGCAATTTGTCATACGTACGGCATTCGGGGACATCACCATAACACATGCTATTTTAATATTCTCCAAGACATAAAAAAAAATCACAATCTGTTAACAGCTTGCATTTTAAGTGATGTATAAGGGTAGAAGATATTGGCAGTTGTGCACTATTAAGTCACCTTTTCTTCTGACTATAACACCACTCATCCGCCCTTTTCCATTACCGCTTAATCAGTGAGCTTCGAGCCTATCATATGAAACATTAGGTCACACACAATCTGGATTATCTGGAGACAGTAATTCACACCAGCTGCCGGTTTTCAGATTGTGGAAGAACACACAGAATCTGGTTGTTTTGAAACACATGACTTTGAGCAATCGTGTTTTGTGTGGCTCAATAAAATTGGATGCTTTTCTGGTGGTCATAAGGTTGCTGTTTCGAATCCTCGGGCTTACTGAGTCATTTCAGTGTTGGGCAGGACCTTCAGGGACTGTCTGACCTTGCATGCTTCTTTTTCTATAGTAGCTGCTAAATAAATGTAAATGTAAATGACCATGGAGATGTGTGGACTTAGTGTTACCCACTGAGATACTACACCAACACAATCTAAGTTTGGAATTGTTGATTTTAAAAATGTTCAATTATGTCCAAAAAAAAAATAAATAAAAAGACTTGTCCAAAGAGAAAAACCGGGTACAACTGCAGATTTGTGTTGCAGCACAAATAGCTCTTCCAGAGGTCTTCAGCTTATCTGATCAGCCTTGATTATATCTTCTTCCAAAATTGTTCTAATTACTTCTTTTTTTTCACTGTAGTGGCCTTCGGGAGAACGCATTACAATCGATTGGATGCTGTCTGTGTAGTCCATGACATTGATCCCTAAAAGCGCTGTGTGAATTTTATGAAATGTTATTTTATGCCAAACAAATTCTAAAGACCTAAGAAAAAAAGAAGTTTGTGTATTTTTGTTGGATCTATCCAATGTTTGTGGCAGAATGCACTGGGTTAATCCTGTCTGTTGCCGACCAATGACGCGATGCCCCTCTCATTCAGAATGGGTTTATACATGTTATATAGTTTATAATATTTACCTGACCGCACACATCTCTGAATCCTTTTAAAATTAAAAAAAGAAAAGACAATATGCTAATATGTATCAATGAAACATTTCTCAAAGCTATCATAATGCCACTTCTTGTTTTTTTTGTATGTTTTGTAGGACCACAGAATATCGACTTTAAAATGATGATTGTTGTTTATCTTTATTTTAATCTCTTTTTAAAACAATTCCAATACTCCCCAGCAACATTTGTAACCAAAGAGCAGCTTCACTTTAATGGTGCTTGACGTACAGCCAGGATCACCAATCAAACCCCACGAGGAAGACGGAAAATGTAGGTCTTCCTTGAGTCTGAAAGATCAATAGATGCACTGAATGGAAAAAGTCACCTGGCCTTTGCAGATACAAATGATTTACTGATTGGACTGCTCTACTCCTGCAGTAAATGACTGCAAGGTCTACATTTCACATAAATTTTATATCTACGTCAGGTTACGCTTTACATTAACTGCATCTTCATAATGCTTTTATATTGCATTCATGAAACTTTAGGTACACCTTCATAATGTATTCATTACGTATTCAGAAAAACATTCATAAACATCATGTATGTATACCTTAATATCCTAACATCCCTTAACAGCTGTAATACACATTAAAAACAGAGATGATAATAATAACAAACATTGTAATTGTATAATCATGTAATTTTTGTTATTAATGTATATTAAAGCTGTTAAGGGATGTTATGGTGTACTTGCATGCTGCTTATGAATGTATTATGAAGGTGCACTGAATGTTCTATAAATGCATAATGAATGCATTATGAAGGTGCACTTAATAATAATAATGATAATACATTTTATTTATAGAGCGCTTTTCTAGGTACTCAAAGATGCTTTACATAGAGATTGGAGACACAATAAAGTTCAAATTAAAAATACTTGTATAAAGTCAAAAAGTTTAAAACAAAATGTAATGTTATGCAACGTTAATGTAAAGCTTTACCCTGTCCGAAGTAACTTTAATTAACTCACTTTAATGTCACATTGAACTTGTGTTTAATTAGCCCAGCTCCTGTTGGTTTCAGTGAACCTGAAACAGGAATGACTTTACACTTATTGTCTTTAGAAAAAACAGGTAACAGCTTTCTCCATCACAGATGTGTGACTGCAATAGCAGCCAGACAACTGACTGAAGACACTGCCAACCACTGAGACATGATCCATGTAATTCACGATTCAAAATTCAAGATGTTCTACTGACTATGTGTAACAATTGTGTTGGAATTCTTACTTGTTTGATTTGAGGAACGACAAAACTAACCAACTGTGCTAGTTCAGTAAAAAAATGTACAGGCTCAGAAATGTTTTCACTAGCTCACAAAGTGCAATGTGATAATCAAGCATGAAGAGCAACCAAAAACCATCATGTCTTAAAATAATAAATTACCACGAGAAGTAATGCATTAAATCTGGTTAGTTGTCTCTATTTCTTTCCAGTCTAGCTTGCCACCATCTTAAGTAATTTCTTCCTCTGGAAAATAGTCAATCAAATACTGAATAATGATTCATCATGCCCTTCAAGTCAAGTCCAAAACTGAGATTGGCCAAGGAGACCCTGCACATGCCATCACCCAAGAAAATTTTATACCCGCAGTGATCTGCATACTGTGTCAGGATGTGATTAAATACAATATTCTGGCTATTTGATATTGTCCAACATGCAAGTTAGTTTATTAGATACCTGGTTAGTGGTGAGTTTTTTTGCATTCGCCCTTCATCTAAGTTACCCACATCGTAGGAATGTGCAAGATTCATTTCTAGCCCTGCTTAAAAAAATTACTATGCTACTGCTATTCGATGCTGTAAAGGGCATCCTCCGGAGTAACTTTCGCTGGGCTAGATACACGACACAATACCGTTACGGTAGATAGCTTACTTTCCGCCTGCACATACTGACATATGAGTGTATCGGTGGGAAGTACCAACCATTTGGCCGCAAGGAGAACACATTGATCTCGGAATGCAATACCCCAGACGTTCAGTTCCCCAGCTTCCTTAGTCATGCCTCGTGGCTCAGTGTGTGACTAACGCTTAGTCAGACACCACTTTTTGTGAGTTCTACAGAAATATCACGCAATGTTCCTCTGGAAAAGATATGATGATGGCACAGAATTCCTTCCCATGGGGGGTGTAGGGGAGGTACTTGGATTCCGCTTCATTCCGCAGCGTCTTTCTGTTAGTCGCTCAGAGACAAGTTGAATTGAGTCAACACACATTGAACTTGACATACTGTCGGCTAGCTGACTAACAAACAATACAATAAGCGAGAAAAGAGCACAATCAAGAAAAGGCCATTGGTGTTCACTACTTTCTTGCAGTACAGTTGATTATTTTTATTTAGGGGATGCTTCCTTTAACCAAAACAAAATACAATTAAGAAAGTATAGTCAGCCAATATCTGGAGTAATTGGGATTAAGGGCCTTACTCAAGAGCCCAATGGTGAAACCACTCCACTAACCATGGTTGTGAACCAGCAACCTTCTGATCACTGTCAGGGAGTCCTAAGCTCATGGGAGTTCTAGGATCAATACATCTGTCTGGTTGATCCTGCCTCCTCAGGTTGATTGCACTAACCTCCTTTACATTCTGATTGGTTATCTTTCTGCACCAGTCTTTTTTTCCACCCTTAGAACATTTTTTTGTAAGTAAAACTCCAATGAGCCGAATTCTAACCCCCAGAGCACTCTGCTCCCAACAGGATGGTTTCTGTAGGTTCCCTATCCTTTTTTTATTGATAGCCAATGATATGTTTTGAATTGGTGAATGACAGGGGAAGGTGCACTCATGAGGCCAATCAGCATTCAGCTGAGGCTTGTGACCTGGCATTCGGGCTTCTCTCCATTCTATGATTGGTGTCCCATAGCCTGAAGATGAACCATAGAGCTGTACTGGTAACCGACTTAACAGCCCTTGGTGTATAAGATAGAAAAGCATGATGGATGGTCCCGGGAAGTTAGGTTTTCCCAGTTGTTTCACTGTTTGCCTGTCATGTACTGTACATGCTGCAAGTTGGGAATCATCACTCCCCGGACTGCGCCGGATCACGTGTTAAACCTTCGTCACACACTACGGGATGCCCTTTTAGCAAAACCATGAAGGCGAACGAATCAATCCCAGATATGAAAGCCGCCAATGACTTGCTGGAAAGTTGG
>JABFDZ020000042.1:20352464-20366002 GCA_019775955.2 Pollimyrus isidori
CCTGGGGTACTCCCTTCCTTGGGGTACATCCTACCCTGGGATGCTTCCTTTCTTGGGGTACGTCCTACCCTAGGGTACTCCCTACCTCTGGGTACTCCCTTCTCTGGAGTACTCCCTATCCTGGGATACTCCCTTCCTTGGGGTACGTCCTACACTGGGGTATTCTCTTCCCTGGAGTACTCCCTACCTTGGGGTACTCCCTTGCCTGGGGTAATTCCTATCCTGGGGTACTCCCTTTCCTTGGGTACTCCCTACCCTAGGGTAATCCCTTCTTTGGGGTACGTTCTGCCATGGGATACTCCCTTCCTTGGGGTATGTCCTTCCCTGAAGTACTCCCTATCCTAGGATACTCTGTTCCTTGTGGTACTTCCTACCTCGGGGTACTCCCTACCCTGGGGTACTCCCTTCCCTGGAGTACTTCCTACCTTGGGATACTGCTTTCCCTGGGGTACTCCCTATCCTGCTGGTACTCCCTTTCCTTGGGTACTCCCTACCCTGTGGTACTCCCTTCCCTGGAGTACTCCTTACCCTATGTTTCTTTCTCTTTAGAAGATGTGTATTCCATTTTGACAAACTGTGAACTAGTCTGTCCAAGGTACTGCATTTGGGCCCTTGGTCTGCGTGACACCCACTTTGTATAGGCAGTGACTCTCAGCCCAGTGTTTCTGGAAAATGTGAAATGTTGTCTGGCAGGGACCTGTGAGGGAGCAAAGACCTGGGCCATCTGGGGGACCCAGAGGACCGGGTTGGGAAACATTTACCGTAGGGTTTCACCAGTCTGTACCGCACAGGAGACAAAATAGCACTGTATAAATACCTCTGTCAGGTGGGCAGGTCAACTATAATATGAAATCCATTAAGTGATATAATGAAGAATGAAGAGGACCATGCGACAGGTGGGTGGGGGGATGGAGTGGTACAGGAATGTAGACGATTTCAGCAGCAGTGTGAAGGAGGCACACTGAAATGTAAAATGGTTGCTCAGTTCGGGAAACGGTTCATTTTCTTTTAGGCCGGGGATGAAACAGAACAAAAAAATAGAAACTGATCCTGTACTGGTACAATGGTTAGGATGAAATGAATGAATCGGATTGTCATTGGGGGTATAGGAGGGGATCATAAATTATATAGAGGGGCCAACCTAATCATTAGCCAATGATATGTTTTAAATTGGTGACTGACAGGGGGGGGGGGGCACACAGCTGGGGCCCCTGTATATGCCTCTGCTTACCGTGACCTAAGCACTATGGCTATGTTGTGCAGGCTTCTCCCCACCAGCAGTAGCCCTGTTGAGGGCAGCTTGAGCGTAGAGTCACTGTGAAGAGCCTTTTCCAATTGTTTACACTGAGATTCCAGGGACATCTGTTCACCCGACGTGAGCAGCGGTCATGAAAATGGCAGAACTTATGTGGCAGCATGAGGCAGGTCTGGGCTGCCTATCACAGAGCAGGTGGGGGGGGGTCCACAGTGTTAAGTGTTAATTTTAAGAGTGTATAAACTGTTCTCGTCGTTTCAATATGACGAGCAAAACCGGCACAGCACGGCAGTGACATCCCTCATTGTCGGGATTTGCTGGTTATCACCTTAAATAACGCTTATCATACAAAACAGTGATAAACATCAATTACTACGTAACGAATGGAATAATTATGCAGTATAGGCTGGTCGAGACCACAAATGGGGTCAGAGAGGCAGCCGTAAATATAGGGCGGGTGTTAGATAGATTTTTATTTTTGCTGCTGATTCTGAAATTATTCTGTCAAGTCTTATAAGCTTTCAGACCAGTTTTTGACAAAGGATAGATAATGATAGTGAATTAGGCTGGGGGCAAATCCCAAAATAGCTCTCTCTACTGGTTATACATCAGGAGGGAAAAGGACTTGAGGTTGGGTGTGAATTGGAGGTGGTCTGCAGTCGATGGGAGGGTGTGGTTTCTCAGTGCTTGTCCATGCGTACCTGGCCATGTTCTTGTGCGTGTATGGAAGCAGCTTGGGTTGGTCATATGACTATTGTTAAACTCTCAGGCATGCCCCATAGATGGGGCTCCCTGATGACATGGTAATAGGAGGGATGTCCCTTTGTATGCCACACCCCATTCCTCTATCTTACATTTTCAGAGCTCTTTTGCAAGTTAAAGGCAGTGGGTGCCACATTACACACAATGGAGGCCCTTTGGGCTTTCGCTAATCCTGGCTTGGTCGTGGAGGCTCTTCGGCCCGGTCTGTGCTGTGTGGCTCAGTGGTATAGACCTCTGTGCCTGTAGTCGTAAAGTCGCCAGTCTGAATCTTGTCCTCAGCAGTTATGTGTCCGTCGGATCTCTGCGTGTCTCAAAACAGGGCATGATGGGATTTGTGAAAGGGAGCAGTCCAGTGTATCTGTACTTGTGAAAATGGGGAACACAGCTTCAGTTCATATAATTCTACAACCATGGAGCTGCACTCTTGTGATTGAGTTTTGGGGGGGGGGGGGGGAGGCTACCAGGAACAGTGGGAGGTGTCGCTTGAAAACCGTACTTAAGCTAAACCACTCCAGTTATATTCAGCTGCATAAATAAGTAAAACTGGTCAATGAAATAGGATGCAGGCATAGCAGATCCCTGCAGATGGCTGCCTAGGCCCCCGAGAAGCTTGCATGAGCCGGATGTCACTCTCATGGGTCAATAAAGCGTAATCGAGCGCGTCAGTGCACGCGCAGCCAAGTCACGGGCTGGGGCGTGCCGCCGCATACGCGTGCAAGCCCGTGGGAGGCTGGAAACGGCGGCTGGCATGCAGGAGCGCCTTCCGTGGGACAGCCTGTCTCTTCCTGTCCTAACTGTGAAAAAAAATAGCTCAAACTACGCAGAGATTCAGCGGGGGGTCCGGTTTGTCTTTAAACACGATCTGAGATGGGGCCAGATGGAACTCAGACTGTTTTATTTATTTACGTAAAACCCAAAGCAACACACAATTTTGAGAAAGCAGGGTGTGACTGTCCCTCAAGTGATTGAAGAGCAAATTTCCAAAACTCACTTGGTCCATATTTTATGGTATTAGGGATGAGACCACCAAAGAACTGAAGTCAGGCTTCCTTATCAAGTCAGATTCAGACCTCATGTTAATGAGTGATAAAGTTTTGTTAAATTCATAAGCACACAGAAATCTACACCATGTAGCTTGCAGACTGAGTTTTGGAATTACACTTTTCACTCGGAAGTTAAGGGCCTAATCATAGGCCATGTTGCTGACCTTGAGATTTGAGGCAAGACCCTTCAGACTAGGGACACAGCACACTAACCCACTAATCCACACCACTTTAGCAGAACCTCATGCTTCCTCTATCCGTATAATAGTTAGTAACTGCAGTAGGTAGATGTATTACGATGTAGTAGCCAAAATTAATCTGTGATAAAAATTTTGAGCGAAAGGTACGTTTCCCATTTGCAGTTAAGCAGGGTGAATTATTACCATACAGCAGAGGGATGCTGACCAGACAGAGGGTGGACATTAAACACATAAGCCCAGGGCAATTTCCAGGCAGAAGCTGCAGTTCAGCACTGCGTTGGGGGTTTCCCTGCTGTGGCCCTCTCCCCCCCACCCCCCAGGGCTGCAGCCTCCGCCGAGGCAAGCTGCAGACAGCTGCCGTCACTCGAAGATGAATCGGTGATTCCCAGATCCCTGGCCTATATTTACTGCAGAAGGAGACGCTAATTAGATTTCATTCGAGGGGCTGGGGGCGGGGAGCGTGTGGGGAGGGGCACTTACAGGGAGAAAGTGCTGAGCCAATGAAAAGTGGGGAAGGTGGGGGAGAGGTGGCAGAGATGGGGATGTTAGAAAGTAGAGGGATCACCTAATGACAGCCCAGTGCGGAGAAACTGGGACAAAATGTGATTGCAACTCGCTGGAACAAAAAGACTGCGTGGACATTTTACTGAGCGGCTATCGCTCCCAACTCCCATGGAAAACCAAAAAACAATTAGCGCGTTATTGAAAAATCAGCGAAACGTCTCAGCTAAAGAAATGCAATCAGACATACAAAGAAAGCTAAGAGCCCGTGACTTTCGGCAAAATCGTCTTAATGCATGTTTAAATTAGTCCCCTCCCCCCCACCATGATCCTAGGGGAGGTTGTTATCTTAACTCAAATGTTTCCCGAAACAAAGAAAAAAAATATATAAATAAATTACACTGAATAGATTAAATTAAGTCCTCACTACAGACATGCAAGGGGCGGCGCACTGCTTCATAGACGCGACTTAAAACTGAGGCAGAAATTTTCATTTGCATGCTCACTGTAACGTTTTTGTCTGTTGGTTTGCTTGTTTTGTCACAGTAGCTTCATGCATTCATTCACATCTTAATGCCATAGTGTGAACCTGTGCCAAAAATCCCGCTTTCTATTGTAGATTACTTATGTGTAGTCCCCGGGGTGCCGTGAGAGATTTTGGGCCCCATGAAAGCATATCATACCGGGCCCCCAACCAAAATCAATCCAATCATGCTCCAATTTTTAATGGGTCCCTGTCGGTCAAGGGCCCTAAGAATGTCCTTAACATTCTCTTCTTTGCAATTCCCCTGTGTAAGTTTCAGTATTTTATCTGAAAGAAAATTAGAGTTTCCTCAACTAATACAACAACTACATAGATACAAAGAAGATTTTCATATTACAGAATTGGGATGTACTTTTCTACAGCATATAGATTTATGTCAATAATAATTATGTCCTGTGAACATTGTTTTGTTTTAACTTGTCTACGCCTACGTTGGATTCGTCTAATTCTTTACACTTAAGGTTTTTTCGTCAAGTGCATCTCTAAGATGAAAACGCATCTTATTCAAGCATCATGGCTGACAAATGAGGATATTTTCTAATTTGTGAAATTATATATACATATGTGAGTGTGTGTGTATGTGTCTGCAGCAGTTCACATCACCTGTCTCTCTCAGAATAAATGGACAGCAGCCAACAGGCACGAATGAATGTCAAAGTCCCATGGAGAGTAAAAGGAGCTGTAAAACACGGAACAATTCATTTCTTGTTCATGACAAATAGCATTAAAAGGGTCTCTGACGCAGGGCTACAAATGAGTGAGATTTCACTGTCCATAAATTCTGGCCTCCTCTCAATTGTGGGGGAAAAGATTATCTTCCTACTTGCCCACTTGCGTCCATCTGTGTCAGGTAATGTAATATCAACATGTCACCAGAAGAGGGAGCACTCAAATTCTACATTATTATAAATAATTAGTTTCCGTCGATGTCCTTGGCCAGGTACCATGCAGTCGTAGCTATTCTCGTCAGTTCCATGGAGGTCTTGTGCAAATAAGAAATGATCATAGCATCGGTAATGGATAATTATTAACCACCAGTTCGGTGAACTGAAAAATTGCATGCCAGATAAAAAGGAATATTAATAAGATAGTACTGTTGATCATTGCGGCTAAATTATTTAAATTTCACAAAATTATTAAATTTGCTTCTTTGTGAGATACTGCCCATATACTATAAAGTACCAAACAGACCATTGAGGTCATTCGTATTTTGTGCTTGACTGTGTCAAAACATACATACAGACACTTTCACTGCTCGCATAATTAAGCTCTGAACCTCATATGTATCTTATGTCTTAAATGTTATCCTGTGTAGTCGTATTAACATCACCGTCACAGTGACAACATTGCATTCATATTATTATAATAACCAGGCAGCATTTTTAGCATTTTATTTAAATTATTCGATAACTATTAACAGAACTCCATTAAGAGAGTACCACCTCTGAGTCATGAGATCATAAGAACGACACAAACGCAAACCCACGGAACAGGTTACACTAACATCACCTTGCCCATGGATTTAGAACTATTAAATAATCAATTACACAATCTCAGCCCCCCTTTCCCATTCCCCCTCAGCTGAAGAAGGACATTTGTGTTTCGGCAGATAAGGGGGAAGTTTGATTTTCTGCTCTCCCTTTCGAGAGGGAGCAGTTCAACAGTGTCAGGTGTGAGAAAATTACATTACGCTCCCCACAAAGGTGCCATCGGCTGTCTGATGAGATCCGATGGCGACGATGACCTCTCCGCCCCCTAAATCCTGGCTTTCTTTGTCCAGTGCCACATTGCTCGACCTTAATAATGGCAAGAAAACAATGCATCCATGCGTACAGACCTTATAAACTGAATCCTGAAGGCATCTGATCTGAGGAGCAAGATTTAACGGATTATGAAGGATGTTTGTCTGGTGTCTCGTCTTGGCAAACCTGCGTCCAATCCGTGGAAGCTTTTGACCTCAGGCAGGGGACTTGCTTAATGCCATGATGGTACATGACAACACATTCTCTCATATCATGCAGAAACGGGGCAAAACCAAATATAAAGCAAGCAATTGAGAGACCTCAATGCATGACTTTAATGGTTAATTAAGAACATAAGAAATTTACAAACAAGAGGAGGACATTCGGCCCATCAAAATGTCATGCCTAAAATGCTAGGTGTTCCCACAATTTCGGCCTCTGGTGTAACTACGACGATCTTGGGGGGGATTCCATTACCAGCAGTGTCTGTTACTGATGGCAGATGCTTTTCTGAAAGATTCCAGAATTGTCATGTAATATCAATAGCTGCCAGTTTCGACTTAATGGGGGACTAACACATAAATAATAAGTGGATTAGATCACTCAGTGACTGACAGCACTTGGTAATAACCCAGTAACCACCCTTGCAGGTGCCTCTATAGAAACTTTAATGGTAAAAATCACTGAAGTGTTGCAGCTGCAATTACCTGTTAAATCAGATGATGCACCAGAGAATATTCCTGACACTTCTATCTTTTTTCGGCATACAGGTTGTCTGCTTACAAAAAAAGGAGGTTCATGTTTCTGAGTCTTTCAGCCTGTCAGACGCAGGGCATGATTTACCAAAGAGCCACTTCCAGGCCCTGGGGATATCTCTTCCTTACCTTTGCATTGGCATTTATATAATTAACATATGCTTTTGCCCAAAATGACATACAAACAAAGCAATAGTTCTTTGCAGCATATAGCTCTCAAGGACCAGACTAGGCAAAAGTGTAGCCAGGCAAAGCTTCCAGTGACCGGTAACAAGTGTACAGCAATGCGATTAACAAAACAACAATACTGTTCTATGAGAGAAGAGAGAGACTGATGACACTGGGGCAGGACAATGTCGCTCACCCACTTCACAGTGTTATGGTCAAACAAAAGAACACATTCAGCTGCTGACTGCTCAACATAAAATTATCCAGCATCTCAGGAAGACATTGCCTTCTATGGTCATCAACCTGTACAATTAGGGAATCAATCTGGGTACATGCGCAACAATATCTATTTTTATCAATATGCCTATTTATTTTTCTTTTGAGAGAAATATTTACTGTACTTACTGTTATATTCACCCTGCAATTTATTACTGTCTCCATATATTATGCTTATTTTGTTATATGTGATACTGCGTATTGTCTATTTTTGTCTTTTGGTGTGGTCTTGTGCAGTGCAGTCTGTAATCACAAACAATTTCCCCAAGGATAATACAAGTTTTCCAATTCTGATTCAGAGTACATTACTAACATAGCAAGAACCCAATAAGAGAGATAGCAGGTGAAAAACAAGTGAGAAAGTACGAGCATCTGGGATACACAAGATATCGGCGATGAAGCTCATCAAAGATGAAGGTATAGCAGGTCAGTGGTTGGAGGGCTAGTTTAGGTGTGCCTGGAACAGATGGGTCTCAAGATGTTTCTTGAAAGTTGAAAGGGTGTGACCGACTGTGACTGGGTAACTTGTTTCACCATCAAGGACCATGCATAAAAATGCTGGTGTTTTAGAGATTTATATTCAAGAGGTGGAGGGATCTTAAGGCAGCACTGGTTAACTGAGCAAATAGGGCGAGACATGATGTTGCTCTTGATAAGCAGCTCCATGAAAGTGGGCGCTGTTCAATCAACACTCTGAAAACCAGCACCGAGGAGCTGAGGTTGATGTGAGAACCCTGAGGGAGCCAATGAGGAGAGACAAGGAGGGGTCTAACGTGAGAGTATTCTGGCAGATTAAATACCAGACATGCTGCCATGTCTTGAATCATCGGAGGTGGTTTGACACCACAGGCTGGTAGCCTGTCAGCAAGGAGTTGCAGTCTCCTAGTTCTGGGATGACAGGTGCCTCACTTAGAAGTTGAGTTGCATATTCTGACAAATAAGACCCGATCTTCTTCATGTAAATCTACAAGACTGGGGAACATGGGCTAGGTGGTCAGCTATAGATAGCTAGTCACCTATCATTACTGCAGGTTCCAGGCAGACATTAACAGAGGCAATGCTGATAATCCACGCTATGCAGTGATGCTGCAGTGAATGGTGGGGCTGGTGGGACCTTAGACTTACAGAAGTTCAACTTGAGCCCACAGTGCACATGAGCTGTTTTGCAATTATAAAGAAGAATAGTGATTTAACAAGGGCCTAGATGCGATAAAACACAGATTTTGTCCATCATCCGTTGATGTCCTGTAAATCAGATTATATGTACTGCGGTCAGGAAAATATCATCATGACATATTTGTATTGTAATGTATGTTGGATCGAGTGAAAGAAATCTCCATTCCAATGTTTTTTTTTACCATAGGTCCCTATTACACTAAACACAAAAATTGTAAAACTTTTGTTTTGGTGGAATTTTCTTTAAAGTCAGTAAAATGTTTTTGAGTTTGGTAAATAAACCTTTGGAATTACAATTCCCCTGAAGCAATTCACAAATCAAACATACACCTGCAGTAATTACCTGCAACTGGATTCATTATCAGTATTTTTGTTTTAGAAAACGTTTTATCAGTGGTAAAGCCCCGTGTTCTGTAATGACTTATACATTTTTGAAGAGCTGAATGGCATTTTCATTTTGAAGATTCAATAAACATTATGTTTTAGATGAAAAATTAATTTCACTCCAGGAGATTTGCTGTGACTGCATTCTAACTGCTACAACAAGTTTTAAAACGATATTTTTATTCTTATTCATATTTCATTACTTGAGACCAAGTTATAGCCTCGATTAGTGACAATTTTATTTAAAATTTCAGGCATGAGCCTTCCTTAGTCAGCAAACCTATATGCCATAAAGCTTAAGCTTGTTATCCTAATCTGGAGCTCTTTGCTGATGAAAACAATTGTTGCTTAAATTTGTTCAAATGGGGAAACTGTTCACTGCCTGCAGGACATCTCAAGGTCTCCTCAATGACCTCAGCCTGGAGAAACGGTTAGTGGAACCCCTCTCCTACAGGTGATTCTAGGGTATTTTAAGGTGGGGGAGCATAAGAAGGGCCTTAATTCATACAGATGGGCCAACCAATGACATGTTTTGATCAGGTAAGTGGTAGGGGTGTGGACACTCTTGCATTCAGCTAGGGCCATTGCCCCTGTGGCTCCGCCCCTGTATGCCCCCATGCCCACCCACCAACATTTCCCCTCAACAAAGGTATCCTGTATACCACAGCCCTGCAGATTTTTCATTGTGTCCCAATATTTATCTAATGAATCAAAGCCATTATTTGTGTGGAAAATCACATGTTCAGAAGCTTCCACAGAATTCATGTTTATTGCATAATAGTGCATCACATGACTCTGAGGCCAACAGAATCCATCACTTCCAGTGGTGACAGGCAGTTGGCTCCCAGCATGCAAGCGTCTGGTGATGTCAGCAACATTTAACGACATCCTCAACTTTGTAGGGCGGCTGCACGTGGCTAACCGACTCAGAAAGCAGGTGTGTGGGGCTGGCATCCCAGTGACAGGCATCGTGCGGTGTGTCACCTGAGACCTGTTTCTGCCTCTGTGTCATGGTGCCGAGGTGGCAGTAGATAAATTAACAACATAAGCCCCAGAGCAGAGATGTTCTGCACAGGGATCAGGCCGTTAACCCTTGTGGGATTCAGCCGGGTTCGTGAGCCAGGCTGGTGACTCCATTCTCTTCAGATGTGACTTTGTTTATCAGTCACTCCTGGCATGGAGGAACATATTTGGTCAAACTTTGCACATGGATCTCTATTCTTCTGCCCAATTGATTAAAAGTCTCTAAACTGTTCCCTGGATGACGGGAATCTTCTCTATGTAAGATGATAACAAGGAAAAGTAGCTAAGAACCTTAACTTAAGAACTTTAGTTAGCGGTGTAGACAGGGCCCCGAGTTGAAAGATGATTGGTGGAAGACAATGTAAAGCAGGACTATTCAAATCAGACCCTCGATTCCAAATCCAGGTTTTGTTTTCAGTTCTCTCAGGTAGTTAGTTTAATAATTACTGATTCCGATTGGTCAGAGGATTCACACCTGGCTCACAGGTGAAGGAAAGCTGGAAAATCAGCAGAGTTGAATGGCCCTGATGTAAAGTTAAAGAGCGGGATTGCTGAATGACATTAACCCCAGCACAATCTGTGTCAGGAGCTTCATGCAATGGGCTTCCATGGCCGAGCAGCTGCATGCCAACCTCACATTACCAAGTGCAATGCCAAGAGTCGGATGGAGACATGTAAAAAGAGGCTGGCACTGGACTCTGGAGCAGTGGAAACGTGTTCTATGGAGTGAGTAATCACACGTCTTCGTCTGGCAGTCTGATGGACGATTCTGGGTTTGGTGGATGCCAGGAGAACCTTACCTGCCTGACTGCATGGTGCAAACTGTGTGGTGGAGGAGGGATAATGGTATGGGGTTGAGCCTTAGTTCCAGTGAAGGGAACACTTAGTGCTTCGGCATATCAAGAGATTTTGGACTATTCTACTCCTCTGACTTTGTGGCATGGGGGGCCCTGTTCCGTTACAGCAGGATTGAGCCCCCAGTGCACAGCAAAGTCCATAAACACATTAGAGCTGCAGGGGGGGGGCAACTCTATATTGATGCCTGTAGATTTAAAATGGGGTGTCATAAAAGTTCATGTAGGTATAATGGCCAGATGTCCAAATACTTTTGTCTGTTTAGTGTGTATTACAGTATATTATATTTATTATTAGGCTGCATCCCAGAGATGGCTCAGAGATTAGCACAGAAGCTGCATAGTTTGGATGCTCTCTCACTTGTCGTGTGGGTTTCCTCCTACAGCTAGGTAAACTGATGCTTCTAAACTACCTTTAGTGTGTGAACACGTTGCCTGGCCACCTGTCCCAGGTTTCCCCTGCCCATGTGTTTCTCAGATTAGACTTTGGGTATACCCTGTGACCCCGGGCTGGGTAACTTATGTAACATGGCTGGACGATCCAGCATGCATATTAAAACAATGGCTTTTAGAGTATATTGGTGCTGCTGTTGTATATTGTAACCTTGCTGTTGCCAGGTTATTACAATAAACAAACAAACAAAAAAAAAGACAAATGAGCAAACAAACAAATACATAAATTCTGCATTCACCACAAATGTAATTTATTATTATTGTTGTTTTTGTTGCTATAATTGTTATTGTTGTTATTCTTGTTGGTGTTGTTTTGGTAGATCTTTCCTTAATAGGTATTTCCTTAATATTCCATGATATTCTGTTTTTCAGGATTCCATTTCGGTTCTACGTACTATTTAAAACTTTGCACTACGTTTGCCCAGGGGCCAGTTCCACAAAGCAGGGTTTCTTGCTTAGCTGGATAACTTGTTGGATTTAAGGTAGTCTGGGGTACATATAAGTGAGTAAAGGTAAAGTTAATTTAGCCTGGACTACCTTAAATCTGACAACAATAATCTAATCTAATCTAATCGACTAACTGATCCATGGGCTGTTCTCAGAAAGCTGTCTACCGCATACTTTAGCTATCAAGGCATTTGCCAGTAAAATTATTGAGGGGAGAGGGGGCTAGAGCTGGACACTCCTGGGGATGCTATTGGTCATGAGGCACTGTTAGAGGCCGTACACACGTCCCTTAACCCACAATAGCCTTAAACGAGGGAATAACTGTTCCAGTGACTGACATTATGGGACATTAACAGTGACAAGGTCCTTTTTCCATTAGGGATTTGTTGACAGGACAGCAAGATGGACAAACACATCCGAATGAAAATAGTTGTGAAACAGTTGGTGTGTGGTGAGACAAAGATGGCTTTATGTGCAAAGATGACTACTTATGAACAGCAGTGAAAGCAAATATTTATCCTTGCAGCATGACTCACTTTAAATGTTCTCCATATTGCATCCAAAAATCTGTAAAACTCCTTGCGTTTTTTTTTTTTTTTTTATAAAACAAAGGAGAACATGGTGCCCGGCGACTGTCAATATGCTGCAAATTCAGAAAACACAGTCACGCAAAACAAAAAGCACTGCAAATGCACTCACAGCACAATGGAAGTGAGCCACAAAGGAACAATGAAATAAGATGGACCATTAGGGCAGAGTGTTATATGGAACGTTTACAGTATATTGATTCTTAAAATGATATATAGAATGAGAGCATACTCTCGATATATTTTTATCATGCATTAAAATTTGGACTCTGATTTAATATTTGCTGTTAATTAAACCGAGTTATTCTTGATCAGGGCAGCCTTCTTTGTCGGGCCGAACCCAAACTTTCCCTCACTTGAAAGATGAAAGCCAGAGCTGGGACAGGCAGGGTGGCTGGACCCTCTCTGCTCGGACCCCCACTTTTCCCCCCACACGCAGTACACAGTGCGCATACCAGACTGTTTTAATTTATGAGTGTCCGCATCGTCATGGTACAGTACTGAGTGAAAAATGCTGAAATGTTGGTATATGTAGTTGCGAGGACAGCAGTAGCATAGTCTGTGTCTGCCTGCCCTCCAGAATGCTTTCTGTGTGTATTTTTGCGTCGTTTTGAAATTTCTTTGTGTCCGTACCCCAGTCTCCTCTTTTTTGCAAAACAAAGTACTTTTATAATTGTGCACAACACTCAAGCACAGAGAAATGTAAATGCAATGTCATTCATAAATGGGTTATTTTTGCCAAATGTGTAGTTAGATAAGATCATTAGTTGCTATGGAAAGTCAATAAGTTGCTAAATGGCCAACAATGTGGAGGATACATTGGGGGCACACCTTGAATCAGCTTTGTCATACTGTTAGCCAATGAGATCGGGTCTGTCAGAGGTGGGGCGTGGTTTATACTGTGCTGGAAGAATGCAATGACATGATCAGCTTGCATCCAGTCAGTGTCCTGCCCCCCAGCGCTAACTTTGCACTCCTTTGCTGAGTTGGTGCCCCACCCCTTGCCTATTTAGCGACCACCATTGCGAAGGGGGTGCAATTGGTACCCTTTGCCTAGTCAGTTTTAGAGGACATGAGTAATGTAGTACATGCTAACATATGTGTTAATTAACCAGTAACCAGTAAGTGTTTCTTACATAGTGATCATATGCTTGTTCATCATTAACTGTATTAACATGACTGTTCATGTACAGTCAGATACTTTTAATCAACACTTAACTAATTAGTCAATAATAGTAAGATCACTTGAGGGGGCAAAAATGAATTCCTCAATTAACTATTTATTTACTACTAAATGGTAAATGGACTGCATTTATATAGCGCTTTTCTACAAAGCGCTTTACAATTTATGCCTCGCATTCACCCATC
>JABFDZ020000042.1:20390699-20402176 GCA_019775955.2 Pollimyrus isidori
CCCCCCCCCCCCCCCCCCCCCCCCCCCCCCCCCCCCCCCCCCCCCCCCCCCCCCCCCCCCCCCCCCCCCCACCAGCCAGGATCCCAAGGAGTTTTGTCATGTGGTGGGGGCAACAGTGCACTGCAGCAGTGCATGCTCCCCAACCTGATCTGACTTGACAAAATATTGCCTCGCCCTCCCCACCCAATCTTATACATTGAAGGGCCCCTGTAAAGTGCTGCCCCCACCAATTCTGCCACGGGGACCCAGGCCCCAATTGCACCCCTGTCACCTAAAACATTAACAAAAACAACTTCAGAGATTATTGCTTCAGTTGGCAAGATGAGGCAATTCTCCTGTGGTGGATTCATTTTCAGTATTTTAGAGACAACATTTCCTTCCTATTTTTGAAAGAAGAGGTCCGCCTTTCGTGGAAACATTTTCCCAAACTCTGAGTCAAACTGATAAACAGGACAGAATGCAACAGTCACTGTCATACTGAAGAGACTTAAAAGAGTTTCTCTCAGCAGTGTTGAAGGCCAAGAGATTGTGGTTTGTAATGGCAAGGTCTCTGGATTTGAATAAAAGTTACTCTGTCACTAAAATCCAAACCAATAAATCCAAAATTTATACTTGCAGCTAAAAGGATTTAACAGAACTATATACATAGCAAATATACAGAACTAAATGTCATCACCTATACATTCCTGTGGTACTCGTAAAATCTATAGTGACCACAGGCCATGCATGTTCAATACAACACTTTAGTGCTTCATTCTGAATCATTTATGCATTTTCATACAAAGCAACATACAACTGAGAAAGCAGAGTCCGATAATCCTTGAAGGCGGGTTAATGACCTTGCCCAAGGCCACAAGAGTGAAATCCCTCTGCTGAAACTGGACTTTGAACTGGCAACCTCCCGATCATAGGCACAGCATCCCAACCCACCAAGCCTCCCCAATACAATGAATCTTCTAAGATTCGGATGGTTGTGTGCCGCATGCATACATAATATGCATGACATTACTACCCAAATACGCCTTTGGCCATGGGCCATAAACTTGCAATCGATAACCTATGACTGCAGCAGGTCTTCGCCATGCAAAATTTGATAGTCACAAGGTACTCCTTCGTGGGTTTCTGACTTCCACTCCACGATCTGCTTCTTCGGGCGTTTCTAGTGTTGAGGAATCGCTGGTCCTGTCTCTTTTACGCTGACAGCATCACTGGTAATCACAAAGATACCTCCTTAGATTCCTTAGCTTCATCTCAATGAACATGCTGTGGGACACTGGATCATAAATGTATAAAAAAATATAAATTATAACAAAACAGACATTTGTTATCATTTGTTATTCTTTTTCAAGAGCCACTATTGCCCATGCAGTTTATATATCCAGCAGGTTTTCTATCATAACTGATGAATCTCTCCTTGGGGGTAGAGAGGGAAAAGTCACCATAGGGCAGTTCTGACATTTGGCTCAAGTCGTCTGGCTACTTCAGAACAATATACCCGGACCCTGCATCATGAAATGGGTTTTATTAGTTAGTTAGATAACTCGTACCCAAGTTTAAATTAAATCTTTGTTCACTTAAATTTAACCCAAACTACCTTAAATCTGACAAGTTATGTACAGTACCTAAACACCAAATCTCATTTTGTGCTACTGGTCTCTGGTCATGCCTGTTGGATGGTAGTAGCGTATGTACCATGAGGTTGCAGGTACAAACCTTGACCCTCATTTACCAAAATTGCATGGGCACAGGTACCATATTGTGTTGAACGAGTGCATTACTTACAAATCCTTCATTCTTTTATGCCATCATTATCTTCAGTGACGGGAAAAGTGTTACAGTGTTCCTAGCTAAAATCATTTTGTCAGCACTGGGTCTGTAACCCATCACATAATACTGAAAACATTTACTTATATGTTTGACAATAAAAAAATCCTCAAATCGTCAAGGGATTACAATGGTAAAGCAATGGCATCATCATAATTATTAAATGCTATTACATACGTCCTACAGAACATTATATAAATTGAAACTACTGTACTGCGGTCTTACATTCCAAGCTGAAATTGCTTAGGTAGCATTATACCCAGGTACAGAGCAGACTCTTTTGAATTCTGCTTACTCCCTCTTTATTTTCAATTGCTGATAGTAAAAACTAACCAAAACTAACCAAAATTCACCATCCATCCATCCATCCATCCAGTATCCAACCCGCTTATCCTACAGGGTCGTGGCGATCCGGAGCCTATCCCGGAAGCAATGGAACAACCCTGGACAGGGGGTCAGCCCTTTGCAGCTAAATTCACCATTTTGCACAAAAAAATTTAAATAATTATTTTGCATAATTCATATCTAACAACAGACACAAAGATAATAGTTAAAAGCTCAAAAGATATTACTCTTCGTTTTGGTCCCCTTTTCCCATGTATACTGATGATTTCCATTGTTAGTCTCTCAAATTGTGTACTCAAAATTACTTACTTTAAATCTTTGAATAGAAAAACCTGCAGAACTGGATGCAGTAACAGGATTATGAACCATTGATGATTTTTTAGAATTATTTCCCCAATTAATTCATTTTCAAACCCTGCTCAGATCTTATAAGGGAGATTATTAGGAATACACCCTCCTTCCCAAGAAGTTAAAAAATAAAAAATAAAAAGCAAACAAAACAAAACTGACTAAAAGAAAGACGTACAATGGCCTCTATTGAACCAATTCACTGACATCAGTTTTCACAAGGAGTTTCTGGAAGTTTCATAATCAACCATTATGCTGGGACCTTTCTTCTAAATCAGTGCATAAATCCAGTAAACATGTAAGAGCCTTATTATATTTAACCCTATACATAGTGATATAAGAAAAAGTGCTAATTCGTGAACAGCATACAAATTTACATTTGGGTCACACTGCTATTCCAGACCAACTTCTATTTCCAGTTTACAGAAACAGTTTTAGCCGATTCTGGTCTTACTTATCCCATGAAATTCCATGATTCCTTGTTTTTGCCATTTTAGCATGGGTAAGTGGTCCCATGGTAGAATTTTCACAGCCTACATTGTAATTAGAACACTTCATGAATATGATACAGACCACCTGTTGTGTGTTGTTTGATTTGACTGACCTGAATAGATCTTGAAGCTTACCAAAGTTTTTGACATTCTTGTTGAGGTTTGCAAAAATTAATTAATTAAAATTAGAACTGAATTTTAAGCATCTGTCCCTTGTAGGCATCAGTTATTGCAGTTATTAAGGTATCTCCTTTCCACCAACCAACTAGTTACTTCAGCATTAGTTCAAATACAAGAACTCGTGGCCATAGGTGGAAATTAGCGGGAGGACATTTCAAACTGGATTTAAGGAAGAATTTCTTTACGCTGCCTGTAGTTAGAGTATGGAATAGTCTTCCTGATAACGTAGTGTAAACTGAATCCTTGGGTTCCTTTAAACCAGAGCTCGATAATATTTTAACAACTCTGAGCTGTTAGGTAAGTTCTCCCCAAGTGAGCTTGATGGGCCAAATGGCCTCCTCTCGTTTGTATAGTTCTTATGTTCAATCAGAAGAGCCACCAAATTTTTTAACATTCACCAAGATGGGATGTTCACCAAGAAGGGACAGACAATGGCTTGGTCTGAATTCAGGGGCTACTGTACATCCTTCGAAGGCAACGTTCTACAGAAAGGTCTAACAGAAAACACTATTAAATGTGACGGTCTGGCCTACAGATATTTTCATATTTGCGTTGCCAGCTGTTCCCGCCCCTACCTTTAAGCCATGAGGTGCCGCTCCTATCACTTAGCCGGGACACACCCACTTTACCTCAGCAATATGAATCTTGGGATATGTTGGGCTGCAAAGGATCCATCGGATGGACCATTGGCAACTTGGGAAAAGGAAGCATTTATAAACCGCATTTGATGGAGCCTTAATTCAGTCTGGAATGTAGCCCGAGAAGGATGCAGGCCCTGAATTTAGACACAGCCAGTGTGTAAAAGGGCTCTAATCACCCGCATCCAGCATAAAACGCCACAAAGAATTTGGACTTCTGTGGCGATTGATTCTTCAGCAAAAGGAAACAAGATCCCAAACTGTTTCATCCTGTTAACCAGGGTTGTAAATTAAGCTCACCTACTTGCAGAAGGCAAATAGTTTCAGCATAAGGCCATTTAAATCTGGGTTTCTGTCAAACATCAGGTTTGGTACAGATCATTAGTTGTTATGATAACTGACTCAGTTTCTGGAATGGAATGTCCGGAGTTTAAAGTTGTTAATTCTGCTTTCTGGAATACCTTCTAGGAGACTGTTGAGTACTGTGTTAAAAATCACCTAGCTATTGTTAGGTAGCAGACCTGTTTACCTGTGTGGCTCCCAACAAAATGGAAAGCATAGAGATTCATCCAAAAGATTCATCCAACTCTCATTCACATAAACAATTAAAAGAACTGAGACGTCACCAGGCAGACACTGGTAGCTAATCTGCAGTCTGCAAGGTGATTAGCCAAATATTTAATGCAAAAGTTGTTGCAGTAGTGTTAACAAAAAACGGTGCTGTTAATTAGTACGTTATCTTTTAGAGTGAATCTTCCTTAAATAAATCATAGCTCAGCTAAGAGTGCCAGAACTACTGTAGCCAAAAATCCATTTTCTGAGAAAATTACATTTATTTGGCAGGTGGGTTTTATCCAGAGTGGCATATAATTGAAAAGACAGGGTCAGCTCGTCCCTGGAGCAGTTGAGGTTAAGAGCCTTGTTCAAGGTTCCAATAGTGGTATAACTCAGCCAGCCTAGGGATATAAACTAACAACCTTGTGATCAAGGGAACTGAGTCCCAACTTGCAGAGTCACACAGCAGGAAATTAGGAAATTATCGCATACGATCTGAGCAACATACTCAACATGAATTAAATGTTGGACAGCAGATGCAGCCTGGTTTTATGTTCGCATATGCATAATAACTCGGGAACAAAAAGAACAAGAAAAACACAACCTTTCTAGTAGTGCAATCCAACACAGCTGCCAATAATTGAACACAAAAGGGTCACAGGCAGATAGGGGTAAAGTAACTCAGTTTCCAGGAAAGGAATTCAATCCACAGCATCATGTAGAGAGAGAGAGAGAGAGAGAGAGAGAGAGAGAGGGAGAGAGAGAGCGAAGCCCAGTCAGATTGCCGAAGAGTGCCACTCTAATTGTTAGAACTTGATATCATATGGTTGCTGTGCTTAATTACACAGAAAGCAAACTGTGCTTAACGGATTATTCTGCATGGCAGTGGGTGACCGTTAATATGTCAGGCTGCACTGTGCGACATCCTGTGTTTGGAAGTGGGCCGTCTGATTCATCTCAGACCTGTTCTAGCAGCGGAGCCCTCTCGGAAGTGCACCAGACCTGAATCAAGCTATTGCTCATTTTAGAAGCCGTTTTGTTAAGAATGTCTAATTGGACAATTGATCCATGCAGTCCATCATCGCTTATCCAGTGGGTCAGTGTTTTCCAATCCGGTCTTCGGGGATCCATGGTAGGGAGCTGAGAGGGAGCAAAAATGTGGACTGTCTGGCAAGGAGCTGGGAGGGAGCAAAAATGTGGACTGTCTGGCAGGGAACTGGTCGGGAGAAAAATTGTGGACTGTTTGGCAGGGAACTGGGAGGGAGCAAAACTGTGGTCTGTCTGGCAGGGAACTGGGAGGGAGCAAAAATGTGGACTGTCTGTGGGTCCCTGACGACCGGGTGGGGAAACACTGTTGTAGGTCAGGGTAAGCCTGGACCCAATCTCAAAGAGACCAGAGTACGAGGCAGGAAGCATCCTTGTTGAGGTCCCAGATACAACAAGGAAAAACCTGTGACATCTACAACATACCACCCTAAATTTGTGACCTGCACCAAGTATTCTTTTGATTTGAAATTGTGCTGGATATCCTTCCCTGACAATTTGCAGACCACCCATTTTTTCATTCAGAGTTTGTGTGCCAATTGTTTTGAGCTAGCAACTTTTTGAATGATATATCACCATCTTCTACTATAAATACACTATAACTGTAGAATTAATGTTTATCCTACTTTCTGCTGGGGCTGAAATCACAACATTGTACTGAACATGCAGAACCATGTCTGGATTCATTATTGCAGTTTTGGGATCTACAGTATATGCCTTTACAAAACACCATTTCATGTTTCAGAACAATGCAGAAATTGTGGTACCTATCCAGAAATATCTGCCAGGACTAGCAGAAACATGATAAAACAGTACTCGAGGCCCTGAGTCAAATCTAGAGTCATTCAGTGGGAGCTGTTATCTGACTGCGGCATCATTTCACAGATGATTCTTTTAAGGGGTGAGGGGCACAAGAGGGACTATAATTCATGCAGAGATCCCAACCTTACCTTTAGCCAATGATATGCTTTGAGCTGGTGAGTGACAGGGGCGAGGACCAATCAGCTTTTAGGCAGAGCCTGCGCTCGAGTAGCCCTGCCTCTGTATACGTCCCCTCCATGATTTAGATACATCTCTGATTCTCTAATCTATCGGAAAACAATTGAAAAATGTGATGCGGACCTGGTTAACAGGGAGTTGAGCTTTACGGGTCGCAGCCGATTCCCGTGGACAGGTGGCGGAGCTGATGGCCTTCTGGAGGCCACAGGGACGCCAAGAAGGTGCTGATTTGAGTTGGCGCCCCACTGGGGATAAGCGCGTGGCAACCTTTATGGGGATGGGGGGGCAGCCATTTGCTAGCACTCAAGCAAAACCACTAACAGGAAGGGGAAAACTTCACAGGGAACCAGTGGACAATGGCTGATAAATCTGGATGTGCCCTGTGACCTTTTTCCCCCCCGTTGTCTATTTATTGAGTGCTGTGCAACGTTTCTTCCTCAGGGATGGAGGTTCTCATGCTCTTTATACCCCCAAGCTGTAGACACCAATCAGTCTGAAGCCAAGATGTCATGTAGGCTTTGAGCACACAAAAATACCAGCCTACTGCTGGCTTCTCAAGCTGTACCCTGCCCTCTGCTGGTACTGCCAGGTATGGCACGCATGTTGCGGGGCACTGCCTCTGCTTCCTCCATTTTGGTCTTCAACTGCAACATGTGGGGACTGGGGGGGGGGGGGGGTGGGAGGAGCCTATGTGGCTAATGTGATTTTTCATGGCCAGATGGATATCCCTGATGCTACTGTGAATGGATTACAGAACAGGGAGTGATGTCATATCTTTAAAAACAGGCGGAGCTATGGGCAACGCCACAGGGTCTGAAACATACTCTACTAATATGGCCAAACTGGCACCCCGACAGCCTTATCATTAATGGGATCAGAAAATGCAGGCCTACAGTATCTAAAAGCCGCAGAAGTCTGACTTAAACCGGGGGCACTTTGCACACTGAATCCTGTCAGAGCTTATTTTTTTTTCTTTTAAAGCCTGTCTCATTCCTATTTGCATACCCGAGATGAAAGCACCACTTCAAACCTAAGGACCTAGTCTAAATGTGCAGTGTTTGATATTCAATTGCACTGCACAGGGACCGGATGACCCACACTTTTTCTGCTATGTTGGAATGTGAAGATCTGTCAGCCACCTCAGTCACATATTATCTAAGGGGTGCCCAGGCATTTCACATTTTTGCTCCCTCCCAGTTCCCAACACACCTTTACCAGGTATTCGATGTTGTTGGTTGTTCTTGATCATTTCAGTTTATTCTTGATTGTTTGGTGCTGGGATGGAGCGATATATGGACTATCCGGGCGCCCCCGATTTATAGGTTGAGAAACACTGACCTAAGAAATCCTTTTCCACAACTGTACTGCTATTACAGAACAGTCCTACCAACTTAACACATAGCCTAGGAATAAAACTTGCCAAAGCAATACCCTGGAATATATATCAACAGATTATAAAGTTGAAAACGACACAGGGATTTTCTGGGCTGCATGTTGTTTTATTTCGACGGAGAATCAACGAAATTTCACACACTTGGGGACAATCCTGCCTCATGCAGTCTCGGCCTGTCTTCCTCTCAGTGAAGATATCCTGCATCGTCGTACAACAGTAACATTTAAATATCTTCTGACATATATCTTCTAAGAAAATGCTACTGGAGAGTATTTTTTGGATGTCAGGATAAGAGCAGGGACATCCCAGCACAGTACCTATGGAATTTCACTCTGTCATTCTGGGCAATTGTTTTGGACAAAACAAAGCGGGATTGACAGAGAGGGGCACATCCACGCACGTCACAGGATATACACATCCACACACGATAGGGCTGCGTGATATGGCATAAAATTCATATTGTGGTATAAATGGTAGACGGTATATATTGCGGTATATGATTTTATCTGTAAATTTCAAATAACTGTTTTTGAAAGGGTAACATATGTCCATAGCAAAGGCATTGCAGCAGGAAGTTGTATAATATACTGAACACATTTCAAAGCAGTCATGAACGTAAAATATTTATTGTGCAAATCTGCAATTATAAAAAAAAATGACACATTTCATGTAACTTCACATCTTATATTAAAAACACAGGTTGGTTTTGTAAACTGTATAGGTAAGCAGAAAACAAGACACAGAACTAGACTAGTGTCATAACGCCATCAATATCAGTATGACCATCTCTCCCATAAAGATTCTGCCAGGCAGAATCTCGCAGGGGTTTGGGTAGCCGACGGGTGACCCGCAAATTTTGTTGAAACGGGTGAAAAATATTCTAGTGTGTAGGATACAGGTTCGGGTCGGGTCGGACGCAGGAGAGCTAAATATATCAAACATCATGTGCCAAAAAAAAAAATACCCTGGGCTATATATTAGTGACAAAATCCCTGCAATAAAGATGATAAAAGATAAAATGCATGTTATGCCTGCACGCACATTCTGGGACATTTCTCACACTTTCATTTTCAAAAAACGCATGCGAAATGGATGCTGTAGTAGTCAGCTGAGGCCATCAGCTGTGGACAATATCCTTTTTTTAACAGTAATATAAAGCACCACACCAAACGCTATATAGTCTTTGCCTTCACATAAGAATTCCAATCGGGTAATCAAAGGAAAATGGACAGTGCACGTAGGTAGCCTATAAAACCCAACACTGTGCAGGGTAGCCTAATGTACATTTTATGCAATATTAGTTTTATTAACACATGTAATTGTTAGCTAGTAAGGCTATGTGTGGGCATGGCAATATCAAACATTATTTGAATTTGGAGGTAGGCTACTACCATTTGTTTTGCTTATTATTAGGCTGTTATTAAGACATTTACATTTGGATATGCCTTTCAACTGATGTTGCATGTCACTGGTCGTTTGTTGTGGCAATAAATTTTTGTCTTTAATTTTTAATCTGACTGATTTTCCTGCGGGTGCGGTCGGGTGTCGGTATTTATTTATAGCGGATCGGTTGCGGCATTTTATTTTATTTATCTCAGATAATAAATAGTAGTGTTTGATCCCCCTGCAGCAGCAACAGTTTGCCTGTGTGTGTGCGCGTGTGAAAGTGGTAGGGATTGAAGGTGTCCCCTCTATTTTTTTTTTCTTGTTTGAAGTTTGGGTTTTTATGATGCATGATGCACCCATTATTTACATCCCCGTAGGTCATCCCGGTCAACTGTAATTGGGCCACACATCAAATTTTACATTTTGACTTACGGTATATTTTGTTTGAAGTTTTGGTTTTTCTGATACGGCCGTAGGTCACCCCCGGGTCAAACTGTAATTGGGCCACACATCAAATTGGACATTTTTTTCTTTGGGTGAAGTTTTGGTTTTTCTGATACGGCCGTTATTAACATCCCGGTAGGTCATCCGGGTCGAGTGTGTCGTCTGCGCATAAGTACGAATATGAGTTAAAAGAAAAACACCCCATGACGTACATCAAATAGACATAATTAAGAAAATTTGATAATTCTAAAACTTGACTTGACTTCTTATTAAAGAATCCTAAGAAAAACCAGCCACAGATATTTTTATTACATTGAGCAGAACAGGTTTTCCTCCTTTGGTAAAGAAACATAAGTACCCCACTGGAAAAAGGAAAAAAGAAAAGAAAAAAGAAAACTACACGGGACCTGCATAAAGTGAGTATATTATTTGTTTTATACATGTTTTATACAATAAAATAACTTATTCTAATAATAGGTTTTCTCTGTTTTTTTTTTCTGCGAATGACGGTGCAGACCGGTCAAGAGAAAATCTATGAAAGACCTAAATCAGCAGGTATGGACGAAGCAACTCCCCCCTCATATACCCAAAGCCTTATTAGATGGAATCGACAACATCAACAATGGTGTTTATCAAAACTACTTTGCTCAACATGACTCGCCACCCGCAACGTTTGGTGAAGCAAGGGTTGAAGACCCCTGTTTCCTACTGTCCTTAGAGACATTATTAACCTTCCTGTGCTGTTAGGGTCGCCATTGACCCGTTTTTAAGTTTAAAATGCCAAAAAGCAGCACATATATTTATGCATACTCTTAAAACAAAAGGCTCCATATTGACCCTTTAAGGGTTCTATAGCTTGGTACATATATAACACCCTCAAAGGTTCTATATAGAACAATTATAGAGTGTTCAATTAAAATAAATAGCACATTTTTGAAGGCAATGGTTCTATTTCCTCTGGTTAGAACCCCTATAGTTCTATATAGCACCCCCCAAGGAACCCTTTTTCTAAATATATACTGTATCAAAGCTTTTTGACTTTGTCAGGAATCTCTATTTAAACTAAATAATATAAAACAAAATCAAGGTAAGTATATAATTCACTCAAGGTTTATTTTACCTTTACAATTATTTTATTGAAAATGAGAGGAATGCTGTCAAAAGAAAGGTCCAGAAAGCCACGCCAAAAATATTAAAACCATTCTTTTCACGGATTACGAAGCCAAACAAGGTAACCAAGAGGTAAGAAACAAACTGGATGATAAATAATTGTTTTGAAGGCATCTTATGACTGATGTAAGACATGGCTTGGCATCTAACATAAGACACAGAAACAGAAAGCTAACATAGGCCAAAGGTTAAGCATGTTAAATGAAAGGCAGCTGGATAATTCCCTGTAATGACGCACCTTAACAAAATCAAATGCGATGTGAAAACATTTCACCTGTTTAATAGACCTCAATAAAAATGTCAGGGACGTCTACAAAAAATACAGATTATTAACAAGTAGGGAAACTCTGCCTTTTGGTTACTGAAATGCAAAACTAGCAGCGGCATTGCAAAAGGGTGTTGTACGTCTTTAAGAATACTTCATCAAATGAATTTGTTAATGTAACATGAAAGTTAATCCAAAGTAAGATGGAAAGATGTTTTAAAGTGTAACATGAAGGTTTTTTCAAAGTAAGATGTACAGATAACATAAGAACTATACAAACGAGAGGAAGCCATTCGACCCATCAAGCTCGCTTGGGGAGAACTAATAGCTGAGAGTTGTTAAAATCTTATCTAGCTCTGATTTAAAGGAACCCAAGGATTCCGCTTGCACTACGT
>JABFDZ020000042.1:20402276-20413671 GCA_019775955.2 Pollimyrus isidori
CCCCCCACAACTCTCTCCCTCCCCAGGCCACATTCCTCCCATCCTTACGGTCTACTGAATACGACAGACTGCGGGAGGAAACTTCATTACAGAGGCAGGAGGAACTTGTCAGGAAGAAATTTAATGGTGTCCCTGCTCGTGCAAGAAGAAAGATTTTACAGCCCTTGGTGGAGACGATAAATAAAAGGAACAGAAAAGGAGGTTTTCATGGAAACCGCCACTCTCTCATTTCTGCTTTTGCCCAGACCAGGTCCCTCCTAATGGACGTTAAGTTCAAAATCAAAGCACTGATTTGTTGCCTTTTTTGCAGTTATTTTTTTCTTTGAATTATAGAATTATAGACACGGACATAACAAACATAAATTCGTTTTGAAATCTTTTAAAATGACAATGTAACATTTATGCTCACTTGTAAGCAAGAAGAATGGTCTGGAAACCCCGAACCTGTATTTAACAATAATAACAAGTATGTATTTGTTATTTTTATTTATTGTTACTCTTAGAGAAAGGTTTTTGTTTGCTGTTGTCTGTTATTAAATGAACTTTCTTATGTAATTTTAATTAAATTAAGATTAAGTAAAAACGTTCTGCAAATTTTAGGACGATTCTGTGGCTCACAAAGCTTTGGCTTCTTGGCATGGTGCGATGAGACTGCATGATGACATCAGAAGAGTGATTCCTTGTTAGGGAACACCCAGTGATGGCTATCCCTCAGCAACTCTACCCCTGAAGCTGTCACAACTGAAGCTGAAAGGCTGGCTAGAAGCATGCTGAAAGCAGTACCAGGGCATTTACCTATGTTTAATGGTTATAGAGATTGGGGAAGTTTATAGATGGCAGTCATATACCCTGCTTCATAATTATACTTGTACAAAGTATGCATGCAATAGACGTATATGCAGGCAGTCCTCAGGTTAAGAATGTCTGATTTACAGAAAACTTGTACTTTACGAATGGTCTGTTATAAAACCTATAATATAAAAAATTTGAGTTAAATACAATGGTCCTTAATAACAAACGTATGCAGTACTTTGACGCTTGATAAAATAGCATGCAGCTTCAGCAGTTCAATGTTCAGTACAGTACGTTTATTATTACTGTATGATTATTATGTAATGTATTATTATTATATTGACAATTTCAGCTTAAGACTGACTCGTTTGTAACCTGGGAGCTGACGGTAATTCATTTATCTTTTTGCACATATAGATGTGCATCTGGCCTTGGTGCCCGCAGCCTCCGGGATGGGCTCCAGACCCCCCATGACCCTGAATAGGACACGTGGTTACAGAAAATGGACGGGTGGATTTGCATCTGTGCTGTATATAGAACTTGTTTATATGCATGGACTTCTCCACAGTGCATATGGAGGGGTGTGCGTGTGTGCAGATCACAGGAGTGCGCATGAGGGAGGAGGTGGTGTGTATGTGTTTGGATTTCTGCAGTGTATGTGGGGGTGTGCATTGCTACAGCAAATACAATCTGGCAGGCAGTAATTAAACGCGGGCACCTCTCCACTATCTCCTTCCACAGGCGTGCAGAAGTGACGCACAAAATCCGACTGCGAGAGGGTGAGTCACCAGCCTCTGGGGAGCAGAATCTCCCTTCCCTCCTACCCCCCCCTTCTCCTCCCACTCACTCTCACACTCACTGTTTCAGCAACAAAGCAGATACTTACCCTGGATTAAGGAAACTAGTCCCCCGGGGTGAAACAGCTCAGGCACATAGACCTAAACCTCGAGTCCATCATTCTATTTATTCCTGATAAACACATATCGAATTTCCTATTGTATCAAAAAGGGTATAAAGGGCGAATGTTGCGTGTTCATCTTTAGAATAAAATCAATGAAGGAAAACATTTCTAATCCAGCATCAGCAAAATCATCAAACAGGACTGCAGCAAATGATTGCTGTGGTTTGGATTGGTTTTTACAGCAGATGTTTTCAAGGAGGGCTACGGGGCTTTGATGTAAGTGGCCATTATTGCTGAGCTGCTTGTTATGGCCCCTGGGAGGTTTGACAGGAGTCAGCAGTCAGTGGCCCCTTATGCTGCTTGGTGGCTGGATGTATGACACAGACAGGCAGAGGAAACCCTCCCATAGTTACTTCCTCCTCCCACGCTTCAGATGGGGGAGGGGCTGAGCATGTGGGAGTAACGGCTGCCCCCTGGTGCAGCATTATCTGGTCCAATAGCAGCAACACTGGCATGCTCCTCCATGTGTGAAGCACATCCGAGGGCCAAGAAAGTTCTCCTGAGCGCAGAGATGTATTGATAAGCTGCTGGCTTTAAGTGGACCTGCATAAGCAGCTGACTTCGCCCTTGCGGTGTGAGGACCTGCCGCTGAACGCGCGGTACGCTCATTATAGTACGCCCCTGCACTGCCGGTTCTGGCCCCCACGCCACCCACACCGCCCCCGGGTCCGTGACTCCAGCACAGCTCAGCTTAGCTCTCTGCTCCATGATGAAGATTATTTGTGACCTGCTTTTTCATATCCATACTTCTCTCTTTTTCTCTTATTTTCACTTGAATAGGCATGTCAACACACAGCATAAAGAAATTCAGTTTCAAGGGAACTAAATCACGCAGTTTCCAGTTAAAGAAAGACAAAAAACTGATGAGAATGCAAATACACAGCTGGTCAAAAGTACTAGAACGCCCCCATTTTTATAATTTTATTGAAATGTAAGCAGTTCAGGGCCAGTGAATGACTTGAAATGGTACAAAGACTAGCGGTAAACTGACAAGTAAACCGAGGTTAACAAACAGTTTTGGTTGCTGAAAATTAAAAAATAATGCAAATTTCACTTATAAAAATTTTAAAAAGTACATCTTTTCTGTAACAATGAAAGTAAATTATGCCCTGAAATTTGATGCTAATGATTCCTACAGGTATTCCAACTTATATAAATTCCTCTGTCTGCATAAAAATAATGCTGGAATACACTATGTTACAACTCCCACTGAACTGCTATTTGACAAACTGTGGGAAGCTGTACAAAGGTAAAAAAAAGATGATTGAAAAGGAAGAGAGAAAGACCATTGTAACCATTAAAAGTGCAGGTCTTTTCTTTAGAGAAGCTGCAAAGAAAGCCAAGGTACCAGTAAGTGCAGTGTCCTATACTACCAAAAGGCATCTGGAAACTGCAGGAAACTCTGATAGGAAGATATACTCAAAGCTTCATGCAATATATTCTTGTGTAACACGTAGTCAGTTAAACCTTAATCCTACAGTAAGATAATGACCCAGAATTATTTATATTAAAATCTATGCAAGAATTGTTGATGGTGAATATTATTTTAAACTAAATAATTTAATTATCTTCATCCATTTCTCATTTTTCCCCATCCAGTTGACAGTCACAGTAACTGTTATTCTTTATTTCATATCTCATTGTTTAACAAGCGGGTGGCAGAGAAGCCTAACACCCCGAGGGTTGGGGATTCGAATTTCACCTTTCCTTTGTTTGTGTGTGTTGTTGTTTTTGCTGTGTTGTGCGGGTTTCTTGCCCCAGTCCAAAGACATGCAGCTAGATTAATTAGCATATTCAAATTATCCATAGTGTTTAATTGTGTGCATGTGTCCGATATTGGACTAGCATTCCATCCAGGGTGTGCTTCTGCATTGTGAACTGGGCTGACTGTTATAGACTCCTGGCCCTGTCATGCTGACCAGGATAAGTGCTTACTGTATACGATGGATGGTTTACCAAAACATACCACTTTAATTTTAACTTAGTTATAATAAAGAATTTAGTACCTTTAATAGTCATATTGGTGGCTTAGCCTCTGTCCCTGTTATTGGAAGGTCACTGGTTCGAGCCTTTGCCTCAGCAGAATAGTCAAATTCCTAAGGTCCCTTGAGCAAGGCTCTTAGCCCCCCTCTCCAGGGGTGCTGCATGCTGCCTGACCCAGCATTGAGCCGCCCAGCCTTGCTCTCTCCTGCACAGTATCTATGTGTTTCATGGAGAGCAAGATGGGCCAGATGAGGAGTTACTTTGTAATGTAGCAGAACTTGTACTTGAGCAAATGGAAAATAAAGAATGATTACATTATCCACAGACTCCTCATTACTATTCATACGAAACTATATTGTGGCAGGTACAACCCCAAATCAGAAAAAGTTGGGACAGGGTGGAAAATGTGAATAAAAAAATAAAGCAGTAATTCAAAAATTTCCCTTAACTTTTATTTCATTGTACAGACAATATGAACACAAGATAATTCATATTTCTTTTGGTCAACATCATTTGATTTGTAAATAAACATCCATTCTTGCCATTCAAGCTTGAAAAACTGTTGGGACAGGGGCAATTCAGGGGTAGTAATGAGGTATAATAACTAAATAATGATGTGATTTGAAACTGATGATGTTAACAGGTGATTGCAATCATGATTCGGTACAAAAGCTGCACAGAGGAAAGGCCTACTCCTTAAGGAGCAAAGGTGGGCAGAGGATCGCCAGTTTGCCACCAAGTGCGGGCAAAAATCTTTGAAATGATGAAAAAAAAAGTTTCTCAAAGAAAGATAGGAAGAGATTTGGGCATTCCTCCCTCTACAGTGCATAGCATAGTGAAAAGAATCAGGGAATCTGGAGAAATTACCCTGCGCAAAGGTCAAGGGCGCCAGCCTAACCTGAATGGCTGTGATCGCCGAGCCTGCAGATGGCACTGCATTAAAAACCGTCATTCATCAATAAATGATATAAATGTGTAGCCTCAGGACTACTTCAGTCAGTCACTCTCAAGCACTACAGTATGTACAGTAGTTACATTAGGTAATGCCATACTATACTGTGCCAAATGGAAGCCCTACATAAATAGTGTCCAGAACCGCCGTCAACTTCTCTGGGCTCGGAGGCATTTAGGATGGTTTATTGTGCAGTAGAAACATGCATTGTGGTCAGACGAATCTGTTTTTCACATATTTTTTTGAAGAAATGGGCGCCGTGTGCTGCAGACCAAAGAGGAGAAGGACCATCCAGACTGTTACCAGATACAAGTCCAAAAGCCAGGGTCTGTCATGGTATGGGGTTGTGTCAGTGCCTTCAGTGAAGGTAACTTGCACATCTGAGATGGCACCATCAATGCTCATAAGTATATCTGTTTTGGAGGAACGAATGCTGCGTTCAAGACGACGTCTTTTTCAGGAACGCCCATGCTTATTTCAGCAAGACAATGCCAAACCACATACTGAGCGCATAACAAAGGCATGGCTGCGTAAGAAGAGGGTGTGGATGCTTGACTGGCCTGACTGATTTGTCTCCTATAGAGAATGTTTGCCACATTTTGAAACGAAAAAAGCGTCAATGCAGACACCGTACTGTTGCACACCTAAAACATTGTTTGCAGGAAGAATGGGACAAACTAACACCTGCAACACTTACTCACTTGATTTCTTAAATGCCTGAATGTCTTTTAAATGTTGTTAAAAGACAGGGGAACTGTACAAAGTGGTAAATGCTCTACTGTCCCAACTTTTTTTGAAATGTGCTGCAAGCCTGAATGGCAAGAATGGATATTTATTTACAAATCAAATGATGTTGACAAGAAAAAACATGAATTATTTTGTGTTCATACTGTCTCCAATGAAATAAAATTTGAGGAAAAATTATAACTTGCTTTTTTCTTTTTTTATTCACATTTTCCACCCTGTCCCAACTTTTTCTGATTTGGGGTTGTATATGGCCATTCGTTACACGATTGTATTTATCAGTCTGTAATTTGCATGGTATGTAATTTCTTATTATATTCTATTTTTGGTATACATCCAGTTGGCACTATTCATTTTTTTCCCCACCTGCAATCTACCAAGTGCCAAGTGGCGTGGCATAAAGTGATGTCGCTTGATTAGATTTGAATAATGTTGCCGCGATTTCGGCGGGATTCGGTAGAGCCACGACGACTCTGAGGGTCGCCTGCCGGGGGGGGGGGGCGCCGTCGGCCCCTTGCTGCCCGGCAGTCTATGACATCATCACATTCCGACAGGAAAAAAAAAAAATGAAGAGGGGAGGGTCAGCTAGGCTTTCCCTCCTGTGAGCAGAGGGCACTAGAACACGCCACAGTTTCATTCAGAGGAGCTCGGCAGAGGTCAAGCGCCTGGGAGGTGAGGGGAGGGGCAAGGCCGTGGTTTCAAGGAGAACGAGCGTGGCGGGGCGCGCTAGACCCTCAGTGTTAGCTTGGTATGTTGACTGCTTTATCACGAGTGAGTTTCACCACACCGACATGCCCTATGGACACCGCCGCCGTCTCAAGGTGCTGCCGCTAATATTTTTAAATCCCTGCTCAAAATAACAGCAAGAGCACACTCCAAAAAAAAAAAAAAAAAACATTTTATCCAGCTTTTGAAGACCTTCCATTCAATGAAACAGACCCAGTGGTGGTCATTTTTTCTTCAGATCTTCATTTACATTCATAAATCGGGCAAACGGGTGCCACGCAAGCTGAACTCAAGCCAATGAAAAAGCACTCGGTTTGAAAATTGCTGATTTATGCCTGGAAGACCTTTTTATCATTGTCATTTGAGGATTGCAAAGCCACCATAGCTTGAAGGTCTTAAAGCCTGACTGTGTCGCTGTGCACCCTTTTCCTGGAGTCCGTCCCAGAAAGCCACACTCGCCCCAGATGCCAGTCCATCTCAGGGCTTATAATCGCAAAGACAGTCACATGCTAAGGTCATTTCACCAAACCGCATGTGTGCAGACTGTGGGAGGAAACCAGAGTGCCTACGAGAAACCTAAACGGGCAGGAATCGAACCCACAGCCCTGAGAATGTCAGAACACAGGGCTACCTAATGAGCCACCGTGTTCTCACTGCGACTATACAGCCCAGTCCAAAAATCATAGCGAGCATCTTACTGTAAGTGACACACAGCTACAATTTCACATTTTAATTGTGTTCATTGCAGAATTCATATAAGATATTATAGTAGGTGTTCAGTTATGGCCTCCTACCACTAGGGGGTGTGGACACTTGGGGTTTTGTCTTCCAGGGGAATACACCTGGCATAATCTTCCCATCACGCCTTGATCAAGTTGACCACCAATCCAATAATGCCACTAGCTTCAGCTGCTCAAAACCTTGTTAGACTTAGTCTTTATTAGCTATGTGTATGTACCTTTTGACTATTGAATGCTGCCATTTTTGTTGTCCTCTGTTTTATTAATCAGGAATGCAAAGATTATGTTGGGGTTTGATAGGTAAGTTGGTATTGATTTCATGTTCAGGGGGGGTTGTTTCTTTTGTTTTCCCGCATTGAGACTGAATTGTGGCACAGTGCTCTTGCCTTATAACCCATGTATATGTTGTAAATAACTCGCCGCAAGGCACTGCAAATGCAGCCGCAGCTGCCAGATGTGACCTCGTGGCTGCATTCCCGATTTCCTACGACCACAGAGTCTGTAATTCATTTGCAAGAATGTGACCTTGAGCATGTCCTTCAGTAGGCCTGCAGCGAAGACCCAGACTCTCCATGTTGTTGAATTTATCTCGTATGCATTGTAACAGTCAAAGTGACGTTTGAAACATACCGTATGCCTTGTAACAGTCAAAGTGACGTTTGAGACATACCGTATGCCTTGTAACAGTCAAAGTGACGTTTGAGACGTACCGCGTGCCTATGTGTGAGGGGCAGGAATTACAGCATCTTTTTACAAGTTACACCAAAGTTACACCATCTTTTTACAAGTTGGTTGAGAAGCACACAAGCTGCATACACATGCCTATTGCTGAGCTACTTTTATTTTATTTTTTGTGTTACTGTTAATCTTTAGGTTACACATGGCTTGTTTTGTTCATGTACGCTCAAATAGCTGCCGTAGGACCGGGCTTGGTGAGGTTGAGTTATTTTTAATAAAAAACAGCAAAAAATGGGGAAATCCCAACATTAGTGTGGCTGTGATTTTCTACTTAATGTCTCCTTTGTAAATTCTAGCCAAAAAGGGCAGACCCCAACCTTTACAGCACGCAGAGCATGGCCATCGTTAGGTCCAAACTGCACAAGTATTTTAGCCCTCGTGCCAATCTTCCTTAAAAAAAAACAAGTAAACTTGACTTGACCATAGCTGGAAACTCCCCTGGTGTAGTTAACAAAGGGACCCAACCATCTGTTTTGCTCATTGTCGACTGTTCCATGCTGTGTTTCCTTTAAAGTCGGTATGTAATTTTTCAGCATAGCCCACGTGCAGTGATTTTTGAATCTTGTTTTTTTTTTTTTTTACCTGAGCCTTAGGGGTCAGCTCCATTTGCACAGAGAGCAGAGGCAACGTCGAGCTCCTCAAATACAAAGCTTAAGGATTGACCAGGACACCCCTTTTCTACATTTTCCATATCGCTGGACCCAAGGGTCTTGCTTAAGGGCCCAAAAAATATGCAGCTACTCGGCTCAGCACAGGATTGAAACTGGTGACCCTGCAATGACAGGCACAGAGGCACAAACCCACTGAGCCAATCACGACATTTAGATTAACTACATTGGCCGATGTCCTTAGGATCTTCTGCCTACTATAGGCCCTCACTAACGCTGGTGAAAATAACCGTGCTGTAAGAATTTTCTATTATCTTTAGGAGGAAAAAGGAGACTATGGGAAGGAGTTGTGGAGTAAATGAGGTTTCTTACATTGACAAACAATCTGTTCAAAAGTCAGATCCTTTGTTTCTTTGTGTTTTTCACTCCCTTCACATTATGAGATAATCATTGTTTATCGGAAGTGAAGAGCTTCATCCACAGGGATGAATTCATTCAAGACGTATTATGTCTCAAATGAAACTCGAAGAATACAGCACTTACACCACTGATACTGTCCACCACACTGACACATCACGGGCAACATCACTGCATATGAAACTTCCTCCAAACAATGAGTAATATACAGTAGCCAATGAACGGATACCTTTCTCAGCACATACCCAATGGTGTAACCTTTTTCAAATATTACACTTCATGTAATTGCATTACGCACAAATAACATTGGCCCCCACAAATTATACGTAACTGCACCATAAATGCAGTGATTTGCATTCCGTGTTTTGGTTAGGTGGGAGTCGGGCATTGCTCAGGCCATTTTGACAGAAATGGCTAATTGTAAATTTAGTATTAATTCAAAGTTGACATTAACAAGTTACCTTCGAGAGCCATTCATGCAATTTTTTTTACTCTGCATGTTTTTGGGTTTGGCCTTTGATTAAACGCTTTGGCTCAGGGTGCACCTTAACCCCCATCTCTAGCTGAAGCTGTACATAACCTACAAACAAGACAAACCTGGACAGGCAACAGTGCACCGGAGTTTATTTTAAATCAGATTTTTAATTTAATCCTCTGAATATAGTTTTATGTTAATCCAGAGTACTTAAAATAAATGCATGCAGCATAAATATTCTGCAAGCTTAGCTTTTTATCCGAAAAGGACTTAAATGTTTTATTTTTGGGAAAGGCTACAGTACCACGTGAAAAATCCATTTGTAATAAATGTTTCTGCAGGAGCACACTAAAGACACTAAAATATATTAAAGCGCAAAACATCCTCGATTGCATCTGATTAGGGCATGGTGGGGGCTGCCAGTTTTATCCTACATCCTATAAACACAATTCGACTATATGAAGTACTGCTCTTACAACGGGACACCATATTTAGCAATAACTGTGTCAGTTTGCCCATTAGCAGACACTCGTAAGTAAAAACACAGTGGCATTTCCTAGTCTCAACACAAGCAATAGAACAAGTTGACTCACACACAGACTCATTAACTAAAAATAAAAAAATCTGAAATCAAAATCAACCTTCTATCCATTGAAGAGTAAATTGCAACCCAGTCAGGGAGCCTTTTAAAGTTCTCATGGTTTGAAGTTGTGCTTCAAGCTATTGCCCGTATTTATGTCAATGTGCCAGAACTGGAGTCATTTTGTTAATCCTGTTCCCTGTCAAAAAATAACCACACAGAGAGTCTCAAAAAGCGGTTAACATTTGCAGTCACAAAATGACACGCAACTCCCCGACGGTGATATACAAATACACGCGTATCAGACGGGAATCCAAACGTGAAGACTCCGATAGACAGACAAAGCGATGTTTTCTTAAAAACCCATTTTATACTACAGATAAATGCTCTACATATGCCATGACTGTTAAACGACAACAAAAACATTACGACTTGAGGCTCCCGCTAAGAAAAGTTACCCGAGGACCCCGGGAAATCAATACGGCTATCATTACAACAGTGCTGGAAATGTGCGATGAGAAAGAGTCATGGTTCATGTACCACAGCGACATTAACCAAACAGGAGATGCTGCGTTATGGAGACATCAATAAGCGACACCCGGGAACAGTACCGTATTGAAATGTTTTTTTTTTTAAATAATATGCAGCTTCGAATAATTAAGTTTTACCACCTGTGACACTGATTACAGGATTACAGTACTTATTTGTTACAATTAAAATGCATTCGGCCATCATAGTAAAGATTTATTTTTTATGTCCCAAGGCAATTAAGCTTCTGCCCACAATCTGTGAGCTTTACCTCGCGCCATTTCTCTTCTAATCACTGATACGCTAGCAGTCACTCGTAGTCTTTCCAATTATACGTAAACATCCACAGATTTTCTAAATTTACGGCAAATCCAACACACTTTAGGGAAGAACTACACTAATCTGACAAGACCAGTGAGTCAGACGGATTAGTGGCAAACTAATAAACAAGTATTTTGCGCTGTGTCTCAGTGGATACTGCTGCAGTCTCACACCTCCCGGATCGTCGGTTTGATTCCTGCGCTGACTGTGCATGGAGTATATCCTTTTTGTATGCCTTGGTGTGTTCTTGGTATTTTATTTTCGACTTGCTTTTCACCTACATTTCAAAGCCATCCAAAAAATGTCTAATTCTGACATACTCCGAAATAATCTTCATTTAAATCTACATTAGGACACTTTGGAAAAAGTGGTTCCGGATGTATAGACTAATGATTATTCGCAGACAGAGCCAAAAGCAAAAGACCGTACAGAGCTCACTAAATCGCTGACTTAAAACAGATGTACAAGCTGTATTGTAATTAATCAGTGGACATCAGTCAGTAGCTATTAACTATAGTTTAGTGGTTTTGCCAGTAGTATTCAAAGACAAGGTGTGAACCACTAATCTCCCACAGAGACTGGGGCGCCATCCACACCAGCGATAAGGAAAATTCCCCCAGTGACCCTGCTGAGGTCACTACAATGTGGTGGTGTGTGAATCTCCCCTTCACGACATGTAGGGCGCATAGGGACTCTTCAAAACAAGATGTATTTATGCATATATGTATGTAGATAGATCCTTGATCATGAAGCGGGCAGCGTGTGGCTCAGTGGGCTAAGCCTGTGTGCCTGTAATCATGAGGTCACAGGTTCAAACCCAGCCTCAGCAC
>JABFDZ020000042.1:20436914-20471306 GCA_019775955.2 Pollimyrus isidori
TATACACACACACACGTGTGTGTGTGTGTGTGTGTGTGTGTGTGTGTGTGTGTGTGGGGTCTACCAAAAATGGCAAAAATGGAAAAAAATACCAAATTGTATAGTTCATGTGCATTTATCTCAGGATACAAATCTTAGATGTTCCCTGTATAAACTAAACAATGATTAACAGGAATAAATATTTCATTCGACAACATGCACAATATGAACATCACGATGTATAATGTATTAAAATAATAATAATAATCTATTTCGACAATGTATTGCTTTTGAATGTCCTCCTCCTGACTTTTGTACTGCTGACCCAAAAGAACGAGATTGCGTTTATAAAAACGTATATACTCTCACAGAATGTAGTACTAAGCCAAATTTGCCTCAGAGCAAAGAAAACACATAAATCAAATTTTTACAAAGTTTTTATTAAAAAAAAGTAATTTCTTGTGATCTCCTCATCGGGTCAGAACAGGCAAGGTTTATAAAGTTTACTTAGAATACTTGACTTATAAACACAAACTTCTTGTCATATTAAAAATAGAGGTAACTGTATTCAGAACGGCGGCGATCCTCTTTCTGATCCTCTTGTGTTCGCATGAAAAGTCAATGCTGTGTTTCTTTTTTACGCCTTTTGTGCCTGTATTGCAGGATGGAACATGTGTTTTATTGTATTTCGATCGAATTCATCATGTAGCTTTAAGAGAGAACCGGCCTCTGAACTAACGTAGCTAGCTGACGGTAAAATGTTAAAAGCTCCATGAGTGATTGTAAAGGCAACACCTTAATACAAAATAATAATAAAAAATCAATAAAAAGAGAGACAACTGGAGTGGGAGGGAACTTTTTTCTGTGTGCTAACTCCAGTACACAGCCATTATTATCCAGGAGGCCTATTTACACTTTTCAGGCCAGAAATGTACCAAGCAACATAGGCCTATGTCATTTCCCTTAAATCCGTTCGTGTACCTATAGGATAAACCACATGACTAGACGTTTACAGGTACCGTTTTTAAAATAAATGACATTTTACATAGTCGGTGCTCAACATTATTCTGTTCTTTTGCCTCCTTTTAAAAACCCTGTAAATGCCTTTTTATTTTTGCGAACAGAGGTAAACTATTGGTAAAATGTGTTCTCAGAAGCAGCTGCCAAGAGCAAGTTGACGAAAGCCCAGGTTTCATAGTTTTTACCCACATCTTTCAATCCAGTTGCCTATAAAGCATTAAGTGAGAGTGAGAGGCAGCTGAAAATTATTTCCAACACTCACTCAGCGGAGGTCCACAAACACAACAAACCCCGCAGCGCGTCCCACCTCCCAGGGCAGTAGTCAATTTTAAGTAAATTTTCACTTTCAGTAAATTTTAAACCAGCGGCTCCGGACAGCTCATCATCATTTCACCGCCATAAAAATTTGGAAAGTATACCTTGCAAGATTTGTTAATGTTGCAGTTGACCATGTTAATATTAATATTTTATCCTTAGGTCTTGAAGCTTAAGTTTTCTAAGTTTAAGTTACAGATACCGAGCTGATTTATATACCGGTCATAAACCTTTTCAAAGAGTCCAGCACTCTTATACAGTCAGTTGTTGTGAGTTTATTTTTCCCATGTTATATTTTAAAAGACACATTATTTCATCTTATCCATAGCTTAGTTTTTAAATATTTTATGTTCAAAACACAAAAATCTAAATGCAACACAAATGCAAGAAACCGAAAAAGATGACCATTTTCTGAAAGCTCTGTCACTGATACAAGCTATATACTAGGATTAAAATGATCCGAAAAGCCTGCAAATACAGCTAGCTGCCATGGGGAATTAGCAGTTTCTTTGAGCATCCTAAAATTTTAATTAGCGCATTTTCACGGCGCTGAGGTGACTGAGAAGCCAGACCTGAGCATCACGTGACAGCTCATGAATTTAAATGAAGTACATTTCTTATGCTTGTGCAATATACCGTTTTAAACCCATACGGTTTAAATGTTTCGTTTGTTCATTTTATAGAATTATATTTAGTACGGGTCCAATCGAAATTTTAATCCAATTATGATAGAAATAGCCGAACGCTTCAGAATATTGAATCTGTAAATACTAAATTAATCCTCTAAGCATCTTTGTTTGGAAGTCAAACCATTATACTGAAAAAAGTCCTCATTTCTGTAAGACTAACAATAGCGGGAAATACGTATAGTAACCTACACGATAGGTAGTTATTATGAAAAATGTCTTAAAATAGCTCATCACAAAGCTTATACACAACATTGAAAAAGCGGTAGCTGGAAACAATATTACTCGCAGTACTAGTCCTTGTAGTAATAATAATAATCATCATCGATTGATTTCTACATTGGAGGATCAAAGCGAACTTAAAATTTAGGGTTTGAGTGGAAAGTGCTTTAAATAAGCTTCTACGAAGCACAAATATTAGGATGACAAATGATCTTGCATCACACGCAAAATAGACCTGGACGGAGATAACGAGATGGTTTTTTTTTAGAAAAAAAAAAACGATTTACTAAATAATGTATTACGATCATTTCAGACAAAGTGATGCTTTGCGTCGTCATGGCAACTCGATACAACAGGAGCCGCCCGCGCCCCTCTCTCTTTCCAGCCGGTCCACCCCATCCCCTCAAAACGCCGTATTTTGCGCATGTACCACCAAACGGGAGCATTCATCGACTCCAAGATGGCGAAAGCAGCGCTGGTCTCCTTTATGGTCCTCCTGTGTACACACTGTAAGTCCAGGCATTGCTTCGATTTTTACGCCTTTTCTGCCTTTATTACCTGACAGAGGCCGACTGTTGTGTGTTATGTTTTATTGCATTTTGAGCGGCTTAATCTTGTTGGTTCAGGGGAAGGACGGTGTCTGAACCAACTTAGCTAGCTAACGGTAAAATGTGGGATGCTCAGATAGTAATTGGAAAAGCTATAGACCCACGCCGAAAATAAGAAAAGAAATGAACAAATAAAAACAGTAATCATATTCAGCAGTGCTTGTTAGTTTTTTTTGCTTGCACTTAATTCAAGAGAACAAACGTTATTTTCAAGTATCTACACTCTGAACGGTTCCAGCCCAGAAAGCCAACAACCAACGTATCTACTCTTGCTTAAATCCTTCTTCTGACTATAGGATAAATATCACATTTACTTAAGGTGACGTTGTGTTTTCACATAGCGGGTGAATATCAGCGATGACTAGATGTTTTCAGGAACCATAAAAAATTTAATTACATTTTGCACAATCTGTGCTGAAAATGAGTCTGTTCTTTTGTCTTTTTTTAAAACCCGTGTAAAAGTTTTACTTTTGTAAATAATATCGCTTGCTTGACATGAAATCATTGTATTAATTATCCACTGTCATTACGTGTTTTCGATGTATTGCAGAAAGGTCGCGAAAGATTTAAATAACTCTGGAACAAGACGAGACAAGCTCTGTATTTTAATGATAGAGATAACGGAATGTTTTTCCAGAGCTAGATTAAACTCAACGGGAAAGAACCTGCGATGCATCAGTATATAGTCGTGTATTTAAAGACTTTGACTACTCAGGCAAACTGAGTGCGTGCTTATCCTTTTTTCTGCATATTGTTTTCGTGATTAAGTTATGGTGTCTCCATCTCCGCTATTTGAACTAACCAGCGACTTACTGGTACTGATTTATGCACAACCGACGGCATCCTGCCTTTGATCTGTCGACAAGATCGACAAATAGTAACAATGTATCGACTTGGCAAAGATTCGTAGCTGCTTTTGTATTAGGTTGACTGCATTTTCAGTAAGTCCAAGGAATTAGTAGTTAGTCCCAGGCCGTTAAAGAAGTCGCTTCGGAAGGTAAATAAAGTTTGGCAAAATAAGTACATAACGACGCTGCTCCTTATTATTTGTGATGGCTGCAGTTATAAAAAGGAGTGGTTAAAAATGTAATAGGTTTAATAGCGTATATATTTCGCCTAATTAGAGGGGAGCGGAGTGTTGCGCGTTTGTCCTTGAGCCCGAAGCCGCGAAAGGGGACCCGGGGGAACAAAGGGAAACAGAGCGGCAGCGGGCGGGCGAGCGAGCGGCCGGGGTGGGCAGCCGGGGTGCGGGCGGCCCCTCTGATCATTCAAGCGCACTGATTCGCCGCCTGAATCCTCTGCTCCCCGAATCTGAATCTTGTTTTTTTATTCGCCGAGCACAAAGAAGTACAAGGAATTTATTGATGCCGGTTGTGTCATGACAAGCAAAACTAAACATGCAACTAACTATCTAAAAGTAAAGATACAAGGACAAATAAGTAGAAAAAGACAAAAAATAAAATAAGGCTTTCATTGGCGGATGATTATTTTCGTTATACTTTATTAGCATCCCCCTCCCTCCCCACTTTTAAGTCAAAAGTGATTGATTTGGTCTAATATAGCTGGCTTTTACGACACTGTGATCACACATTTGTAAGTATTTTGCCTAATTTTCAGTGCTGTCAATTACAAAATGGTATTTTACATAAAACGGGAGGATGAGTGTTTAGATTTTTAATAATTTACATAATTTTCAATAAGTAGTCTATAAGCTACCTGTTATTAAGCCTGTATATGTGTAGTACTATAGGCTTAACTGTTTAATTAAGGGCAATGATATGTATGTCAAGTTATGACTTAGAATATATTAGCCTTCACTCTTCGTTGCCAATAAGCATTTTTCATTTAAAATTTAGGTTACGGAGGGGATCTTGCGTAATAGCCATAAATATGATATAATTCTGTCTGTATGTTTCGCCTGTTATGGAGTAATTGATTCCCCGCGTACGACTTGCCAGCTTTATATAAAACCGGAGAAATCAAGAGAAACGGCGATGTCATCGGTCGGTTTGATCCGCCACATATTTGAATCGGTTTACTGAAAAAGCGGTCTTGTTGCTGTGATATTTTTAGCACAGCTGTTTCCTAGTTACTGTCATGTGAGGAGCAATATCTCTGCTTTTCTTTTTTATGTCCTTTTTTTCAAACAGTGAATGTTTACTTCGCATATGAAATCTTTATATAGTTAAAATGAGTTGTTTGATTGCAGATATATCACAATCCACCTTTGGTATTCCTGTCTGTTTTTTATCACAGCTGGACAAAGGACGGAAAAATACTCGACAAATGATTATGGCTTGCGGCTGTGTGAGCGCAGACACAGAATAACCAAGCAGCTGGTTTTTAAAGTACAGTGTTAATTAAACGCATCCAGTAAGAAATTGAGAGTTGTTACCAAGGAGGGGGAAAATTGTTTACCCCATCCTAGGCCTACAGTACCTGACAGCAAGATAACACACGGCATGTAGTAGGCCTATCGCTGTTAAAATCCTATACAGAGGAAAAGCTCAGGATGAATGTTTGACAATAAGCAGGGTAGAGACTCCGGTCCTATGAAACCTCAATACCAGCCCATCTTGGCAGCTATTAAGAGCAATCTTACTGATTTTTAAGAAGCAGGAAAAATACCTGACCCCATAAGGTTTACGACCAAAATAAATGAACTTCAGAACGGGGGTGATCCTGGCTACTCTGTACTAGCCTACAGATGACTTTTCGGTGCAGAGTAGGCTAAGTCACAGCTGAGCGCGGCAGCCTCTGCCCTCCCTATGCACTGCTTTTATTCGCGGTATTTTTAAGGTATGTAATAGGTTGAGTGTGTCGACAAATAGATGGGTTGGAAAAAATCTTCTTAAGTGTCCTTCATAACCAAATACTATACAGATGGGATGCGGTTCGGCTGGGAATCTGGAAAACAGCTGCTATACGTTTTGCAATGTCTGCCTCAGCAGCCAGGCATTCGCGTTGCGGATAACATAACTGCGATTTTGGTGAGCGCACTTAATTAATACTCATAATCATTACAGTCACAAATACTTTAGTGTTGTTGGAAGGGTTTGTTCGTTTGTATCACGAAATTTTGAGAACTGGTTTAGTTGTCGTTTTTTTCTATTTTTATCACAAAACAATCAATCGGATGTTTTTTAGGAAGTAGATTGCCTATTGTTTATATTTAGTTTTATAGCCTGTATCCGTGAGGGACAGCATGGGACTTCCTTACTTCTTCATTGGAGACTGGGGAAAGTTTTGATCGCTTCCTGGCCACCTTTTTAACACCGCCACCCCCAACACACACACGCACGCACACACGCACACAGATTAGGCATCTATATCTTTGTGGGGATCATCCATTCATTTTTATGGGGAAATCTCTAATCCCAACAATGACAACCTTAACCATAATTAGCCAAACAAAAAAAACACATTTTTTTGCCATTTTAGTTAGATTGCAGCTACAGATTTGTATAAAAATAAGTGTCCCCTTGTGGGCACCAAAGAAAGTGGTCCTCACAATGTAGTATATAGATAACACACAAACATACCTATATACACAGCTTGTGAATAAATGCCTGGGACCAACTCTGAAAGGACTCCAGGACTATCATGGCATCCAACCGGCATTTTAATAAATGCAAAAAAGAAAAAAACCCATAACCCTTGCTCTGATGCTGAAAGTCATCTTTGACGCCCAGTTTTATTTGCTTTTTATTTGTCATGCCGAAAGCAAGTGTTAACTGAAAGTGTTTGTGCAGCTGTTCCTTTCAGTGTGAATTTGGTGCAAAAAATGCCACTGGTCTTATGTAACCGGCCGGTCAGGCTTCTATGCAGGGGGAGCGGCCACGCTAAGATCTCGCAAATGAAGATGTCGCTGGCCTCTGACCTCTCTGCCAGTGTGCCCTCTCGGTCCCTCTTCCAGTGTGCCCTCTCGGTCCCTCTGCCAGTGTGCCCTCTCGGTCCCTCTGCCAGTGTGCCCTCTCGGTCCCTCTGCCAGGCCTAGTCTACGACGAAAGTTGCTGACACACCGAGTTCCAGAGCACATGCCTAGTGACTCGCATAGTCCAGAGTCTAGAAACAGCTGAGCTGATTTGGGTGGAAGTCACTGGAGCCCCATCCATGTCCAAGAGTGATCAGAATATCCATGGAATGCCTTATAGCTGACCACTAACAAGCCGGCTTCCAACTATCGTTTAACCAGCTGCTGGCTTGAACGCAGGTGTGACATAACTCACTAACTACTAACTCAATAACGAACTCACTAACGTGACTAACTCAATAACTGAAGAATTTGACGTATAAAAAACCGGCAAGAAACAATTGTCGTGAGGTGTAATAAAAAAAAAAATGGAACAAAAAAAAAGATTAGGGATCGTACACTGATCCGGTTTGTAATTCTGAGATTTTCTTCATGTTTTTCCCAAGATCTGGGAACTTGCTTTTATTATAATTTCCCCCCCTAGACCAGCCAAGTGGGAGATGATTTGAGGGGCAAAGGCAGAGGCATTTGCGTCAGGAACGGCAAACATGCACATTCTCGGAATGTCAATAACATGGCCATGTGTAAGACGCCCGTGATCAAAATAGTGTCTGAGCACCGCGCTTTAAATACCGCTAGAAAATGCAGCTGTGCCTTTATCAAAGGGGAAAACATTTTTCTGGATTATAATCGTTTTTGTGCAATGTAGTCAGGTGATATTTCAGAATATTTTTCCCTGTTTGATATTAAAATTAAATATCTCTCAATGACAGAAGTCAGCATTGTTCTGTCTCTAAGTAGAAAATGTAAAACAGTCATTTTCTAGATTGCAAGTGATCTCTTGCAAGTGATTTTGTATACTTTCTCACAAAATGCTGTACTCTATACTCGCCAAGTTGATGATAATCTTTGGAAATGGTTCTGCCTAATCTATTTTGGGTTGTATTTGTCAAGCTTAGTCTTGGGGGTCAGCTGTTCGGAATGGTTTTAAACCGATCACTTAGTTTTGAAGGTTTGTTGGGGAAGTGAAGAAATTAAGATCTAGATCTTGCATAGACTAGCAAGCAATTTGCATGTTTTTCATATCTATAAAGTGCATTGTTACCTAAATGCAATTTTGAACATTAAAATCACTCCTTTATTAATTCCTCTATTATTCAAGCCATTGAGGTATTCCTCAGTAAAAGTATTACAACATAATAACATAATTTTTATTTACATAACTATATTTTAGAGCTCCTGTTATTCTAAGGCTCAACTGCGCAAAATGTCTCAAAAATATATTTATATATTATTTTTTACTCTCCTGTGGAGTCACTGAGTATGGGTTAAAATGAAAAAACAGCAATGAACATAAATCTCACAAGATTTGAAAATCACTGAGTTGGAGAGATATTTCAGCAATTTCCTGTTTGTGACCTTATTGTTTACATGCAGTGAAAAACGAATGTGCTTGGTTTACGTTAAGACAACAGCAATGGGGTTTCGGCCGTCAAGGACGCCGTTCACTAATGGACTTTATGTCTTGTTTTGTATTACCTATCTTAGCTCAAGCACATCACAACCATAAATCTTGACTTACCACTGGCCCAAGAGGGGTTCAAGACAATGGTTATGATCCTAAAGGGGCCTTTTTAATCACATGGTAACAATTTATTCTTTGTTGTGTTTTAAGTTACAGCCGAGTAAACTATTCAGAAGTAATAGCATTACATTGTCCGATTGGTACTTCTGTCACTTCAAAATAAAGTCTGGTGTTCAGATAATAAGGATAGTTCAAAATAATAGTGTTTACATGCAAAGAGATTTGTAAATTTTAGTTTTTATCGTAATGCACTGTCGCCATACCAACTTAACAAGAAGAAAGGGTGTTTGGAAATAGTGCCATTTTTAGACTTATTTTTGATTAGTTGAATTCTCTGAGCCACTACAAGGATTGTGAGCTTGAAGAACTTTTCAAAGGCACAAACAGGGTTTTGCATTTACATGTATTTATTTTGCAGATGCTTTTCTTCCACAAGTGAGACTGAGCATATATATGAAACAAGCAAACACCTGACGGGGTCCTAGTCCGGGCGCCACACGTGTTGCTAAGCTAAGATTTTACTGATTGCCCAGAAATAAGTGCAAGATAGTTCGGGGGGGGAAGAGTTAGATAAACAAGAAAAATAACCTCACTTCACGGGCCACCTCATTTGTGAGGGCTTCTTAATGGCTGCCTAAAATCAGTCCTGCTGCTGTCCTCAAAGGCTAGAGAACGCAACTGGATTAGAAGGTCACAATTGAATTATTTAGGGAATACAATTCGATTAGGGAATGCAATTTTAATTAGTGTCTGTGCATACAGAAACATATAATAGCACCGTCTGTCTGTCTATCTAAATTTTTTTGGAAGTGTGTTTGCCCACATAAAAATTGCCGAGCATCTCACCCTATTCACAATGTACAACTTGGCCCAGGTCAGAGAAAGCTATTCCCTGACTTTTTTTTTCCTGGATTTGTAATTTCTTATTGAGCAAAACAAACTGTTTCTTGCACAAACCGCCGGTGATTTTGTGTATGTGTGAGACCCGGGGTGTTCACAGTGCTTCCAGCCAATGACGCGGTAAAGCCATCCCTTAAAGCTGACGTCAGAAGTGTTGGCTGTCGTCCAGAGTACAAATTTTATTGAGGGAGCAGAATGAGGGCTGTCGTTGCTTAATATTTCATTGTTTATTTGGGCTGATGCCACCACTGTGGTTGAGAGCTTCTAAGAATATGAGCTGCTTGCGTTCAGGACATTTCTGAAGGCATCAACATCTCTGCTACACAAACCCGAGTCTCACCACCTCTCACCGCCTCCACTTCTGTCTCTCTTTTCATGCTGTATCTTTTTATATGCCCCTGTACTAAGGTTAAAAATTGGAGTTGTTTTTTTTTTCATTTGCTCTGTTTCCATCAGTGTTGAGATCCCTTGGCCACAAAATATTTCTGTAGCCACAGAAGAGGAATTCTCCAGTAGTTCTTTTGGCAAACAGTGTGGCATATGTCAGGACTTTTACAATACGCTTCTCCTTAATTTTACCGGACACTGTGAATCTGTGAGACTCACCTTGGCACATTTGGAGAAAAACTCGCCGCCGCTGGACATTTTTGGTAAATTGTGACGCTGTAAGCCTTGAAACGTTTCCTTGTTTAGTTTATGTTTGTTCTTTCAGCCAGCGCGCTTTGTCAGAGATTATATAAAAGTAAGGGCCAGTATTGTCTGCCAGTTTCGCTCAAACATTTCGCAACAAGGGCCAAAAGGTGACATTGCTCTATGAACTTCAGGATGGAACCAACAACCTTCTGATCACAAGCACAGACTCCTAACTTAAGAACTACCCACTGCCCATCTGCTAATTCAGCCGATTAGCTGTCACGTCAGTAAAATGAAGTCTACTCCGTTATTCAATTTCTATGACGGTTTTTGGAATTGATAGCAAAAAAAAAAATAATCAGTGTTCCAAAACTGAGTAAATACGAAACATCTGCTGGGAGTGGAGAATCACTGCCTCCATGTTAGTGTGTAGCGAGTCCGCCATTAGCGTGAGGTGTGCCATTTGTGCTCAGACAGATATTGGGCAGCTTCACACCAGAACATCTGGTAATCCATTGTTTGGGATAATATAAACTGTGATGATTACTGGCAAATGTCAGGGAAGTTTGTATATGTTTGGAAAAATGCGGGATTTTAATTTCTTGGAGCTGAGCTGGTTTTACAGCACGCCTGTCTAGGAAAGGCAATTTTAATTTATTTTGTGGTTTAATTGATTTTGTTATTTAATGACTGTACTAACTTATAAAACAGCAGTTTTATTTCCTAAAGCTCTTTTAAAAATAAGAAATTAAATGTTCACACCCTCCAGAAGACAGAACCAACATATTGAACGGGATAGCTGGTCACATGGGTGTCAGGTTTAATATATATTTTGTAATTTATATTCATATATGTCTTTTTCCATCAAAAGAATGTAAGTGGATTACAGTTTATCTGTGAAAATCAGTTGTGCTGACAAATAATGTTCTGGATGGCACATTGTTTGAAAGAACAGTGAGAATCTGTGAAACACTGTAAGGAATGGGCACAGTATAGCTGTTGTGACCAGAAGGTCGACAAAGTGATTTCACCATTAGGCCCTTGAGCAAAGCCTTTATCCCTCAATTACTGCTAGGTCTGGCTGACCCTGCTTTCTTAACAAGGTACGGCGCTTTGGATAAGACTAGTAAATAAATAAAAATACCGATGCAGATTCCGATACAGGAGCTCTTTTTACTTCGTATAGTATTTTTTTAAGCTAGGAAATGCGGATGACAAAAATGTATCACAAATATTTAATTAGGCTACTACAAACATACATAACTTACTGTTCCACCTGGTTTGTTTTAAGTGTTTTTGAGGCATTTGCAGTTCAATATGAATATCTTCAAAGCAAATATATACATATATATATATATATGGCAAAACTGTGTGTGTCAGCACAGTTATGCTTTTGTTGCGATTGCAGCCCCTCTTGTATCACAAGCTGCAAAACAGTCCAATTAAGTTAGCGACTCCCAAATCATCCTTTGCTTTGTTTTGTCTCACAGTTGCGTGCGCTTCGTTAAATGGGAGTGTCCATTAAATGCTATTCCCACCTCAGAACTTTATTTTAGTTAGATTGCAAAGGGCTGTGCTTCTGGTTTCTGTTAAAAGCATAAAATACTCCCAGATCATCACGTCGTATCTTACGCTACTCGTGCGAAGGGTATGCGCATGACGTCACAGCAGGTGGAAGTCACTGTACTCACACCCACTGGGTAGAAAAAATGAGTGAGGGGCAGCATTAGCGTTCCATTTGAATTCCGCAAAAATATAGGACGTGGATCGGTCACACAGGGCCGATACCCGATCCGTCAAATAGGTCTAGATTGGTGCCAATACCGATCGAATATCAGTGTCGGTGCATCTCTGCTTATTTTGACGGAAAAGTAGAACTGGAGAAGCTGATGTCATCTGAGAGTCGCGGGATTTAGTCCTGGAGAACAGCCTGCAGACGCGGGCGCAGCCGGGCTGTGATATCTGTCTGCTTACCAGGCCACAGGGCAGGTTAAATTAGTACCAAGGCCTGGGGGGTGGATTTACAGGGATGCTGAGTAAACAAGCAATTAAGAAGGTGCCATCTCTGCTTCTCATTGCTGCTTCTGTCATTTCCGGTCCAGAACTTGGGAAGGGAAGAACTAAGGAATGAAATAAGGAAAAGAAGACAGGAAAAGAAGCGATAGATGGAACACTTGGCCAAAATTTGTATAATTTACATATTTACAGTCGCCCAGGATGGTTAAAATGCGGTGTCATTGACTCAGATGTGACTGTTATCTTATCTGGCTTCCTCCTGGTTTCCAGCGAGCAGTCAGCTCGATGATTTCTTGGGTAAATGTTTACACGGCACATGGCCTGAAGGGGAAGGCCACTAATGGGGTAATAGCTGGAAACAGTTATCAACGGGGAAGATTAATCTTAACGCTACGTGTCAGAATCAGGCGTAGAGTCACAGCGCAATGAGCCTTGATACATTGAACCTGTTACCGGAGCTCTTTACATACAGATAGATGAACTATGAATTTATGCAAAAAGTAATTTTTTTTTAATGATGTTTTCTGGGAAGATTGCAAGTGAAGGGTTTTTCCTTTACTGTTACATTAGATACCTGTGGTTCATCTCAGTGACACGTTTATTCAATTCAGTTTATTTTTACATAGCGCCCTTCACAACAGAGTTGTCCCAGGTCACTTTACATGGGTGTGCTAGAACACACTTATATACATCCATCCATCCATCCATTTTCCAAACCGCTTATCCTTACCGGATCACGGGGGGTCCGGAGCCTATCCCGGAAGCAACGGGCACGAGGCAGAGAACAACCCTAGATCGGGGGCCAGCCCATAGCAGGGCACATTCACACACCCACTGATATACATGTAGAATTAAATACATAAGACAGAAGAAGGACAGAAAAGAAAAGAATGAAAAAGAAAATAAAAGAAAAGAGAGCCAATTTTACGTTACGTTTACGTTTTCCCGGTGCCTTCAGAAGCATGCCAAGACAACAGAAGAGCTTCAAGAAAACAAGGGCTGTCACTCCATTTAAACCTATGGCATTTCATTCCGGGGGGGGGGGGCACAGTGACGGCGGCTTCGAAGTTGGGATAGAATTGATGGTAGCAGATGCATTATTGTTCGTCAGTGTTGGTTTTTTTTCCTTCTTCAATTTTGCTCTTCTTTTTTGAACTCCTGATGAAAAACAAAGAACCTAAAGTCCCACAAAAAAGCCTTCGACCTGTAGTTGCAATGCTAAGGAGAGTCACATTCACAGGAGTGCTTAGATGCTAAATAGATGACCGCCGTGTATAATCTCCCGATGAATGTCATTGGCTTCATGTGGATTAAGGATAGAAATTAAATGTAAACTTTTATCCGCCAGCTGGCAATTGTCATGGCGATCACTGCATTAAAGGGGCAATTCATCCCAAAACTGAAAAAAAAATTCCCTTTTAAGGGCTTTAGTGCTATCTGTCCATCAAGGTTGTTCTGTTGGGAGTTGCCATGTTTTGGCGATATCGGCCGTGGAAATGAGGGTATTTCTCAAATGTAATGGGACTGATTGACATTCTTTCTGTGGTGTATAAAGTGCCAAAAATACATTTGGAGCTTTCAACAGCAATGTGTCTTGCCAGAAATGATGATCAGTCACTCAGGATGACCCACAGTCTTTTTAGCGAACGATTTAAAGTAGGAACTATTTTCTTCTACCGAACTCCACACATCAGTCATATCACTGCGCAGAAGATGGGGCCGGTGTGCTCATACTCATGTGTTTGTGCATTGATACGATTGGTTGCATTTTTCTTATATCTTTTTAGTCCTTTCACACCAGTGAATGACATTCAGTCCCATTATGTTCGAGGGAAGACTGACAGATACAATAGACTCCTCTAAAACCATATCTTTTTCAGTTTTGGAGTAAACTGCCTCTTTAAAATCAGGAATGTTGCACAAAGAATGTGGTCTCTCCATATATCTGAAAAATATTTGGCTGTCATAAAATAGTATTCTTTATTTTGATTGTTTTCATAGTAATTAAAGTAGATAGTTATGAAAATATCTGTTGTGATGATCAGTTGATTTGTTCACTTGTCCTAATCTTCTATGCTGAGTAGCAAAAAAGTTAAGACATTATTCTACTTAATTTAAATTTTGTACGTACTGTAGCGTGCATTTTATGCTTCTTTGCTTGTGAATTTGGCTGTCATGTATGGGAAATTGTATTCACATACCAGCACAGAGGTACAGCAGATCAGACAGGCATTGTGTAAAGCGTTTTTGTCGCGTGGAGAACCTGGCCGTGATATAAAGAAAAGTTGGCACAGTTGGGTTTTTTATAGCCCACTGTGCCTTGAAAACAGGATCTGAGGGTAGCTCCTATTCTAGCTGTCAGACTTCAGAACAAAGGGCTCACACATGTTTTTGCGTGAAATATTAACATCGGAGTACCGTGCAGAAGCAGCAAATGATTGATATTGTAAATGCCAAACAAAAGCATTTAAAATCACAAAAAGGAAGCTTTTCTGCTGGGACTGATGTGTGTGGGCTCACTTGGGGGTCTTGGGGGGGGGGGGGCATTGTACAGTCTGACCCAGGGAACCTCAGAGGGGCTGGTGAGATGCATGTTCTTTTCCTACTTCTGGCTGAATCAGGAACAGTTTCTTAATGATTTTGCAACAGGGGCGATTTTAGAGTTCTTTTTGAAGAGGGGGCGTAATTCATACAGAGGGACCAACCACTCCATTAGCCAATCATATTTAAGGAATTAGTGAGTGACAGAAAGGGGGCACATACACACCCCAGCTCCAGGGACTGTCTACTTTCTCTATCATAGGTCACTTTGGGGAGAAAACGCGGCTGCTGAATAAATGTAAAATGTGAGAGAGAGTGTGAATCGGTCAAACTGCCGTTCTCCGGTTTCCCTGTGCCGCCGCCCGAACGCACGCCTCGACTTTCCCAAAGGGGTTTCCTTGCATATTCCTTGCAGGATAGCAGGGGTAGTGTTTCCACTCGTCCGGAGGCGCCAGAGAGTGCCGGGGGATCGCCGGGCCTTCCTGTGTCATCTTACCCGCGCCATTGTGCGCGGAGGCCCCAGATGTGGCGGCAGATATGTAGGTTAACGCGCCGAAAGTGTGGCAAATCGCCTCTCCCCACGGAGCAGCCTGGGTCCCGAGTCGAGGAAGCGCACAACCAGCGGGAGCTTTAATTTGCACTTATCAGGGTGGGGCCTGTCTTATCAGGGTGGACCTATATCAGGGTGGACCTATATCATTTCTGGCTCTGTCCCACCTGTCGGCCAGGCAACATTCCAGTCGGCCAGTCCAGACGGTTTGAATCTGAAAAATGCCTTGTGGTAAGACTTTGCCGGATGAGGGGCTGTTTGGTGGATTACTGTTTTTTTTTTTTTGCTTCATTTAGCAAGGGGGGGGGGGGTTGCTGGCTTGGGGAGATCCAGCCTCTACCACCATTAAGCTGAGGCATCACACTCTTTAATTTTTTGTGAGAAAGTGTGTTTTTTTAAAAAAAAAAAACTTTGTTTTTAACGACAAACAGCTGCCCTGCAAGAGTATTGGTTTTAGTTCATTTTCGTAATATTGCGAACTTCACAGAAGATTCTGTATCTGAATGACCTTACCAAAGCTTTCTTGCTCCGAAACTGAGTAAGCCGGATGCCAGGAAGCGACAGAGCAGTATTTAACGGATTCCCCGCAGCAGCGAAAGTCGCTGACGTGGCGGTAACCCGACCCCCGCAATGCCGGTGCCCTCTGCCGTTCGGGGTCGTCACGGAAGCCAGTGATGGGCCTCGAGGGTTTGATCTTTGACCCCGCATACGCTGCTGTGGTCCCGCATCAACTGTGACCTCCCGACCCCCAGACAGGCACGCTTTCTCGATCGGGAATTCGTTACTGAGGGAGGAAAAACGACAAAAGAAAAATACATTGCTTTTGGATTGAATTGAATTAAATTCTGGAACTGACTGGCATTCTTTTTACTGGAAACATGTTTGGGGCTTTTGTAATGTGAATTGGAAGCGTACCACTGTGCCATGCATGTATAAACACGTCCATCTTGCGTAACCGCGACGACCTATTGTAGGGGTACAGGGCCGACCCGAGGAAACCCCCTGAATGGGATTCCAGCCCTTCGGGGGGGGGCACACTGACATACGCACACACACATATGCACGCAATCGCTCACAACGGACAATTTTAGAAACATCGTTTCGCCTGACTGCGTGGTTTTGGACTGTGGGAGGAAAGCGGGCGAGACCCACGGGACAGCGTGTGACAGACGCACACACACACACAGACACACACACACACACAGACACAGCCTGGGCACAGGAGAGATGAAGCTAGACTGCTACCCACTGAGCCGCCCACACGCACAAATATATACCGCGTCAATTTTATATTTAGATTAAATGGCCGTTCTGGCAATCAGAAAAAAGCTTAGACATGGAATCCTGGCTACGTTTATGCTAATGCTAAGCGGCCTCCTTGCAGCTCCTGTCCTTATATAACGCGGAATCATTTCCAGTGACCTTATCCCATGATATCGGGTCAGCATTATCATTTTTGAGCATCCTGTATGTGGGACTGTGGCGCCCACAACAAACGTCTTAACCGGTGCGGTTTCAAACTTTTAAAAACAAGAGACGGATATTTGGATTGTGGGCCGTTCCCCCAGCCTGGCCCATTTTCAATAAATACATGCATGGCGGTCCTGTCTTACAGTACCTCTGTGTTAAAACGAGTGGAAATGGACAGGAAGTCATGTGACCTGCATGTTGAGCCCACTCCCCCGCCCCAAAGCACTCATGGTTTTATGTTTATTTCCTGGGGCTGCTGCATTCTGGGTCTGTATCACGGATGTAACACCTCACCGTGCAGGTTCTAATGATTTAAAGCAAACCCTGTTAAATAGCTTCGCTGCATGCCACCTGGCGCGCTTGCCAGGGGCGAATCCGCGAGGGCGATTGTTATTCTGGCCCGAGGCTGGGGGGCCCAGCCCTGATGGCCAAGGTGATCTGGGCCCGCCAGAGAGAGCGGGCCTAACTAACTCGACAGCATGTTAATTAGGTCCGGACAAAATGTCATTTGTTCGCGAGCGCAGACAAAGGATAATCAACGGGGGATTGGATCGGGATGGGGGAGCAGGCGGTGATGCTTGGGGGGGGGGCAGTCTCAGACAAAACACAATGAGGGCGTCAGTCTCTCTCCTGGGCTGGCGTTCTGAGGACGATGTGGGTGAGCACACAGCCAGCTGCTCTGTGGCCCATTTTGTAGGTGTTGATGCGCCTCCTGTGGTCATCTGGGTCCGCTCAGCACAGGGCCCATTTGCGAGTGGCTGCCTGTCCCCCATCCAAAAGAGTTTATTTATTTATTTATTTAAATTAATTTGTTACACTGTTGTTGTTGTTTTGGTCGGCGAATCCTGGATTTCGAAAATGAGGTTTATTACGGAGATGGATTAGCAGGGTATGGACTGCGAGTTCCTGCAGCAGACTCATCCCCAGGCCTCCGGATCTGTGACGCCACCCACATCTTACTCAGCGTTTCTCATTGTGTAGTACAGGCTGGAACAAGAAACGGACAGGATTAAGTTCCCTGGCACACTCTCTGCCTGACCCCCACCCCCCAAGCCCCAGCGTTGCAACTGTTCTTTTCTGCAATTGAGCTGCTGGTAGCTCGCAGGTGACCCCCCCGCTGTCTGAGATTTCGATGGTACCTGCCCGCCACAGACTGCTGCCCGGGTGGAGGCCGGGCGGGCCAGCATCGGCTTCTTTGCCAAATGCAGGGGCGCGCAAACCTGCATTGTCCTGAGTGGGCGGATATTTTGGCACCTTTCACAAGGAGGAGGGTTAGCTGAATGGGAGAATATTAAGAGGTGGGGCTTAGTAATTAAGGCATTGGGTTTTAGGTAAAAACCTTAAATGGCCAATGAAATTGGAAGCCTGTTTGTGGTATCAGTTAGTGCATCACAAACTATAATGTGCAAACTTATTAAACGATATTTTTGGTTAGAAACCAGTTTTACCCATAAGGCTATTCTGGTTTAATGGCTGCCGCTGTTTTTTTTTTTTTCTTCCTCCTCACCACTTGGAAAAATCCCCCCAAATGATGATCCTAATTAGGATTAAGGCAGAGGTCACTCAGTTTGGACCTGGATGGATGGTATTTTCAGCGAGCAGGCATGGGCCATCTGTGCGCAGCACAGCGAGCAGCTAATTCTGACACCGGGCACGGCGGGACTGTTCCTGGAAGCCCAAGTGGGGGACGCACTGCTTGCCACAAAACGCTGCCTCGTGCCAAATTAGCTACAGCCTATTGTGTCGGAATTGCATTGCAATGGAACTCCGGCCCCATTGAACGGAATGAAAATGAGTTTAATTCTGCTGACTTAGTACACACTTAAAAGCAGCAGTCATCTGTACTGCTGATAAGGTCTTTCCAAAAATTCTCACTTACCTGCGAAGTGACGTTTATATTCCGGATCTATATTCTACGCAGAGTGGAATTTACCTGAAATGCAAAACGCCAGTGTTTTGTTTTCTGACGTCAACATCAAGGAATCAAGAACTCAAAAGCTTTATTGTCATTTGTGCAACCACAAAGAAGGACTTGCTTGCCTCCCTGTGTATAGAGTAACATACAAGTAGGACGACAGTACGTGGAGTATAAAGCAGCAGTGGATGATACTGTGAGTTATCAGTGTGTATTTCACATTCTTGATACTTTTGGGAAGAAGCTGTTCCTGAGCCTTGAAGGTTTGGTCCTGAAGGACCTGTAGCATTTTTGGAGAGGAGGAGGGAGAAAACTACCTTTGCTTGCATGGCTGCGGCCTTTTGGTCTTTTTTTAGGCAGCCGCCTCAGTCCACAGGTACCGTGTTCCTACATCAAGAGAGGTGACCTGTAGTCTACTGAGCGGAGTCTGGACAGGCAGAAGAAGGCTCATTCGACGGGGCGTGCCACAGAAGCAGTTCCCAGTGGGAAGGGCGGTTTATTATCTATCACAGACCGAGTCGATCGATACTTTGTGTAGATCACTGTGGCAACGAGTGTGCCCACTAAGGAAACCTAGGGGCTCAGTTGTGCCAGATTTTGCCCTGAAGAAGCACCAGGTAGCCTTAATTTCATTTGACGAGGGGAGAGCGCTACATCTGTTTATTGCGGCCCGACAGGTTAAAAACGAGCCAGTTACGCAGATAATGTTGGGTCGCGGGTGTTGGGTAGCCATGAAGAAGCCAGTGATGCAACAGGGCGACTTCTACCTGAAAGTGTGAGCGATTAGCATGTGGTGTGGTCCGGGACTGGTGCTGACAGCTGCTATGAATAACCCACCGGGGGGGTTCTCAAACGCTATCTTGCTCACTGACAGATTTGCTCCCCACCCACGCCTACAAATTATTCGCAGCCGTCATCCATCAGTTGGCGTGCCTCTGTGTTTGCATCATGTCATCATTTTGGGGGGGGGGTACCGCTGTCTTTCATGCACTAATTCTGACGTGTGTCTGAGGTGCACCTCAAACTGCTGTATCTCAGTGGTCCATTTTCCACCAACAGAGATCTGGTCCTGTTGAGAGAACCTATTTTTGGCTCTGCATGTTGTCACCAAAATAAAAACAGGTTCTGAACCAAAGAACTGGTTTGCATTGAGAACTAAGAAATAGTTATTCCATAGATGGGAATCATGATGAAATCATGTGTGGGTGTGTACATATTTGATTTGCATCTATTGGTGCAAAACAAATATGGAAGTGAATGCTTATGAATGCTTGTAGGTTAACAGTGCTGTTGCTGGTGTTCTCTAAACTCTACCTACACAGCTACACCCACCCATGATGAATGCAATGGTGCTGAGCACTGAGACAAAAATTGGTGGAAATACAGGCCGGTTCCGGGTTGGCACCTGGTTCCAAACTGAACTTTTTTGTGAAGTGGAATAGAACTGCTTTTTTGTCTGTGGACTACTTGGTGACTACATCATTGCTGCATACCATCTCACCACAAACCTGTATCAGGTATTTGGTGTTCTTGATGGTTTGGTTCATTCTTGATTGTTTGGATCAGCTGATCTGGGAGCTAGTAGGGAGGAAAAATGTGGACTGTCTTCGGAGACCCGATGGACTGGGCGGAGACAAACGGCTGTAACTCAGACATGGGACAAGTATGACTGACACATGAGGACATGGTGTGTTTGCCGTTCATGTTGTAGTCTGCTGGACTCATCGTTCACCAGGTTGAGAAGGGCCGATGTTACATTGTTACATCGGATTTGGTGTGGTCCTTCTGAATGACTTTGAGCAAGGCAGCAAGTAGAAGGAGTTTCTCGTACCTTCAGCGGAGCAGCAGAAGACAGCATTTGTTCCAGTGTGTGCGGACTGCCTGCAGAGTGACAATAGGCTCTCTGCTAGCTCTTTATGATAAGATTAGTAGATTATTCTATATCACCTAGCCTTTTTATCTCCATTGCAGGATATGCTGAGAATTTGGCCTTTCCAGAGTCCTATATACAGCATATTCATTAATCTCTAACCCAGGACCATTCAAGTCACATTCCTCATGGTCCAAGCCCTGATGATTTTTAGCCTTCATTTTCCACTTGTGAAGCCTCTGGCTAATCAGAATCAGTAATTATTAAACTAACTACACGGAGGAACTGAAAGCAAGGGCTGGATTTTGGATTGAGGCACATGATATGAAGACCTCTGCTCTAATGTGTTACCCTGGTCATGGTCAAAGGGGCGACTTGGAGCCTATATCAGGTAGCATAAGGCTGTGGTACACCCTAGATAGGACTCCTGTCCCAGGCTCACACATACAGTCATACTTCAGAGACACTAGTTAGGCCAGCGGTGTATTTTTGGGTTGTGGGAGAAAAACAGTACCCAAAGGAAACCTCACATGACAGAGGGAGAACATGCAAACACCACACCCAGAGCAGAGCCAGGATTCAGGCCTCCTACTTTGGAAGCTGGAAGCAACAGTGCTAACCACTGAGTCACTGGACCATCACAGTACAACTTCTGGTAAATGTGAATAACGAAATCTGAAAATATATGCAACAGCTGCTCAGTTCTGTTGCAACCTTGTCTACACTGCAGAAGCACACATTTTTATTTGCACGAAGGAAGAACTATCGCACGTGATTAAAACAGGATCGTTGCTAATAAATTAGTTGGGAATTTACAGTTGTCTGTAATTTTCTTTTGGCGTTTGTACCATTAATTGTTTTCAGTTGTTCGTTCTTAAAATGCTGTGACTCAGCTGTGCTGCAGAACAACGCTGTATCTGATAGAGGGGGTGACCTTCACGTCTTGTTTTCACTGCTTTCTAGGGGGACATTAAGTCTTCGGTTTTAGGCCAACAGTCTTTATTTTCTTAAACATTAGCAGACCCTTTAATGTCAAGGAATATTTCCTTTCCTTTGAACCAGTGGTGGGATGGGGTTGCTGGCCCCAACCAAAAGCTGATTGGCCTCTCTAGTGCCCCCTCCCCTGTCTCTCACTGATTCAGTACATCTCATTGGTTCATGATTAGGTTGGCCCCTCTATATGAATTTAGGTCCCTCCTATGCCCCCAACCTTAAAAAAAAATCCTTGAGTCGCCTCTGCTTGAGTCAAACCAAATTTGAGATGCTTTAGGAAGCAAAGTGGACTGTTGAGGGCACAGGAATCGCCAGAGAGGGAGAAGCATGTCCGGCGGAGCTCTGAATTGGCGTGAACTTGGAATACTTCCGTGAGAAGGACACTGCTGATGCCAGCCATTGTCTTGGTGATTTAGCATTCATTTACTCCCACTGGTTGAGTCTGTGTTACAAAACAAAGGCTACCACTAGCGTTTGCAGTGGTTTGGGCTGCTTAATGCTAGGTGTCATGGTGCAGTAGTGAGGATACTCTTTTCATAGTGGGGGAAAACTGCAATGGTCGGGTCAGTGCATTTTTTGCCTTTTTTTTTGGATGCTGTATGTTATTTCAAGCCACAAAATGAATGCATATGGGCAACTGGAGAATCAGTTACATCATTTTACCAGATGAGCCAAACCAATGTCTTCTTCGGGGATGCAACAGGATAATTCTGCAAATAATGGTGTTGGTTGTGGGCAGGCGAAAGTATGAAGGATTCGGCCAGCGTGGCTGATGCGAAGTGACATGTTCCCAGGCACCATGAAACACAGCTCATCGTCTCTCTCATTGGTCGTTTCAAGCCCCGTAAATCAGTGAGAGCTCACCCCCGCAGGCGGGATTGACGTTGCTGGGCAGGAGATTTTATGTCGTCAACGAACCCATTTTGAGGGCAACAACATCACAGTGCCTTTCGGGAAGATATGCGAGGAATTTGGGAAAGCTGACCGCCTCAACCAGGCAGAATTTTCTGTGTGTTTTTAAAGAAATGTATGTGTCACACACCAGTTTGATTCTGTTTTGCTTGTGCATCCACAAGCAGGGCTTAGTACTATTTATAAACATGTTTATAAAAATGTTGACTGAGGTGAAGAAAAGGTGATCATACTGTACCATCACTGAATTTTTTTTTGTTTTGTTTTACAGTAAGTAGAAAATCATAACTTGTGCTCAGAAAAATGCCTCAGATCGTTACTATGAGAGATGAAAAACAGTGTATTGAAAGACTGTTTCAGAAAAGAAGGGGAACTAAAAAAAGACAATCCCTACATTCCTTTAAGGTTTCCACTTGACAATCCCTGCACGGAACGGCGGAGGTTAACGGAAAGCCCTCTGACTGCAGCCTTAGGGTATACTGTACGTAATGACAGTGTTTCCAGCTCCTGAGAAAAGGCTCTAAACCTGGTAGTCTTAAGTACCTTAATGACAAAAACGCCAGAGGAAGAGTGCGTAAAAATAGTACGAGTCGCCTCGTGTGAGGGAACCGACTGCTGGGGCCAGCTGCTTGCGCTGAGAGAGCCAGACCCAAAAGTGGGACTTTCTCCTCATCCACAGCTGTGACAACACTCTTGGGGCGGGCGTGTGAAGCGGCCGTGAATGCTGTGAACCTCCCCTTTGAATACCAGTAACCTCACTTCGGCTGCAGTTTCCCTAACCTTTGGAAAACTAGAGGCTGATACCAGAAGCTGGTGACGCCTGCAATGAGCTGGTCACTTACAGTCTCTGCTTTTCTGCCCATTATTTCCACGGCACAGCATGGATTAGAGAAGTGCGGCTGCGAATGGTTCAAAGAGCCTTGGCACACATCATCTATGTGATGGGACTTTTAATTGATCTTTATTTTTTGAGCTTTTATCTAAGTGGCTATTCTGTCCGGCAAAACCGAATGTAAGAATTAGCAAGATCATGCCTAAATTCAGAAATGCAATCATTTAATATTGAGGTACAGTAGTTCTCAATGTGTTGCTGTTTTGTGGTCACGTAGCCTGATATAGTCGTTCCACTCTTCTTTTGTTTTCAAAGGATACTTTCGGCATTCCTGAATTTAATGTCAGAAAAATCGCCATCTACTATTGGATTTAAGCTCTACCGTAGCCCAATCTGTATCAGCAGGTTGCGTTCAGGCTGACCAATGGGGAAGCTGATACCTCGGAGAGTGAACATAGCAGTAGGAGTTCCACTGCTGAAAGTATACATGTGTTTGTACAAACCTCCTGGCCGAAGCACATGATGAAGGCTTTCATGTGGACCACTTGTGGCGCATCACTGCATTTTCTGCCATCAGCTGGGACTTGGATGTTTCCCCTCCATCATGAATTCTTCAGGGTAGCATCTCTGCCGATCCATTTAATCCAGCTGCTGCCTGCTTGTTACCCGGACGATGTTTTCTGGACGACGTCCCTCCTGGGCCCGGTGTCAGACTTGAGTGCACAGCTTGTGATTCAGTCATGAAACAGAGCCAAGATGCGGAAGTTTCAGCTGGGGACCTCCAGTCTAGTCCAGGGGGCTCGGTGGGTGTGACAAATTCTTTTGCGAGTCCTAGCTTCCCGAGCAAGGACAGAGCTTTCTTCTGAGGGGAATTCAATCAATGTGGCAGTTTAAAAATAACACGGATCATCATTCACTCGGCACATTGTCAGATGAAGTGGATGGGCCGAATGGATCACGGCAAGCTCTAACTTTTTCAGTTTCTGGTCCAGTTCAAGATCTGTCCGATAACATTCTTTTTCTATTTTGCACAAACTTTCTTCGTGGTTTTATAGGATGCTGTTGGAGGAAAGCGTTTTTTTCTAAACCCGGTTGGTCACCTGACATCGGAAACAACCTCTCAGAGATTTATTGGTCCTTCGTCCTCTGTAGTGTTGCACTTGCTTTGTACCCTGCGGTGAAAACAACATGCATTGCCAAGAGTGATATTACTGGGTTCCTACCTCTGCTATATCGAGAATGGGAATTTTAAGTTTGCATTCATAACATTGAGATTCTCCTATATAGACAACTTCATCAAGCATTCATGAGTTTTTGGTTTCTGGGGAAACCCGCAAGTGGGCTATTGTAAGCCACCGTAACATTAGGCTGTCCAGAATATTCTGTGCTGATGTCGGAAGCCAAAATTGAAGATCTGAATCTCACTCAAGGGGAGAGGGCAGGGACCGATGGATCTGTAATGCTGGGGATTTCATCGCAACATTGCACCGAGATTATATGGGCAAGGCAAGCCATATTCCTGACATTGGAAAGTCAAAGATTAAAGTTGTTGGACTTTATCCAGCTCTGATGTTTAGAAAGAGCAGAGGGTTTTATGGGGCACAGAGAACGTGTAGTGTTTTAAGGCACGATTATCCCCTGGAATGCCCAGCCTGCGCATTACCCCCGCGATAAGGGCAGGCACCCTGTCTTCCTGGATAATGCCTTCCAGCATTCCTCCAGGTGTGAAAGCTTGGTACAGATACTACTTGGGAGTGCTTCTATGCATTGTGTGAGCTCTCCCTCCCTCGCAAGCTCCAACCAGACATCCTTTCCCAAGACCGAGCTCAGGATGACAGGGACATCTGGCCGCAGGATGCGGCGGTGGAAGGAAGGAGGAGACAGGAGGCACCTGCCACCCGCCAGGCATTCATCATCACTTCCCGCCGGCTGGGTAACTGCAGCAGTGTCCGCAGTGCCAGCAGGCTGTTTCAGAGCAGCAGCTGGGTACCGTGTGCCTGAGGACGATGTCATCATTTGGACGGCACGTCGGCAGCCCTTAGCCCCTCCTACGTGTGACCTCACATACGGAACCTAGCCTTAAGCCCGCTTGCGCTGCTAGACGAAAGTCAAACGTCTATTGGATCCTCAAACACACATTACAAGTACAGCCTCGGTTTGTCCTAGTGTAAGATATGTGGATCGGTGTGGGTTTGCAGATAACAGCTTGGATTGTACATCAGTAAGAGCCTTGTATACACGCTCTATGCACGGGGCTTGTAAACCATGACAATATTCATTCCAATTGAGGTTGTTTTTTGTTTTGTTTTTTTTTTTTATGTCCCCCTGAGCGACACGGTATCCCACATGAGCTTTGCAACCTTTTAGCTGAATGTCAAGCTAACTTAAGCCTCGTTGCTATGCTAACACCGAGTCGACAGTCTGGCCTGTGAAGCAATGGAAGACATGTCCGCGTCTGACTTAGTAACAGGTTTGGGGGAATGTAGCGACATTTAAGGATGTGAAGTGTCAATGCTATAAATGGGCCGAAAATGCTAATCAAAGTTGAACGTGCCATTTGTAAACATTGACTGTACTTCATATTAATTATAATGTATTTATGAGCCAGGGTGTTTTTCAGTGATACATGTTTCAGATTATGGTGAGAAGTCAGTGCAAAACGCCGATATGTGAAATTTGAAGCCATCGCCCCCTATCTGCATACCGAGGACTGGCACATTTTCAGAACGGATTGTTTTCACATGCAGAGATATAAAAACATGTTAAGATGCACTTAGATTTCTCATTATTGTGTTTCGTCCAAACCAGGTGTTGTTAAGATACATATCTCACACTTATTATCAGATGAATGGCAATTGGATAACACGATAAGTGACATAGCTAATTTAATTAGAGCTCACACTATCTCTCAGTATTCTGTTACCATCTGATGTCTGGTTGCTTAGTTACAATGAAATCAGATTAATAATAGTAATGAAAGATTATTCTAGGGTGATACTTGAGTTAAGTGACAGCTCTTAGTGTTTTTATGTTGAATATGAAGAGTCCTTTCTGTATATTAATACACCTGTCAAGTAAAAATGTAGGATTTATAATGTTTAATCATCTTTTTTTCCCTTAGCATTCCTTTTTACATCATGTGAAAAACACTGCATATTAATGCAAACACTTGTTTTGCTATCAAAAAGTGTTAATATCAGAAATGACATTGAAAAGATGGAAAAATGGAATATTTGGATTACTTTTACAATTATCTCTGCTCTTCTGGCTAAGCAGCTTAGATTACGGGTGGCTTTAAAATTATTTCTAAAGCGAAGCTTTAAAGTGCAAGAATCTCGGATTCCCATTTGTAGATAACAGTGGACACCTGACAGTATAGGACACTCTTGCCTGATCTTTCCCTGAACAGAGCAGTCTACCAGGTGATTAGGCAGGAATGGTTTTGGCATTCTTATAATTTACATTAGGAGTTTACTGGGTAGTATGACTGTTGTAGTATGTTACTGTCGAAGATGGAAGAATTTGATCCTTTCTGGTAAGTTAACATCTAGAATTCAAATTCTAACAGTAGAGCCACTCTAGCCTTTTTATATAAAGGGAATCCAAATATAAACTAATTGTCTACAGTTGCTGAAATGCATCTTGATGAAAACCTCACAAAGACGTTCATTTCTGCTGCTTCTGCCTCAGAGATGTTGCCCGTTCAGTGAAGCGGCGTCTCTTTCGGACAACATTTGGTGTCATCTGTGTCTTGTGGCGCTGGCGTTGAGCTGAACAGATTCAAAAAGCAGTTGGTGGCATAGGCCTGTACAAACCATTTAAGTCACTTCAAGAATGTTGATGCAGACGCGCTGGCAGCAGAACCCAAAAGACAGACTTGGAATGTTCTGGAAGAATTCTGCATCTGGGGCCATTTGCTGGTTATTAATGTTGTTACTGCTCTGGCTGTGGGCTATGAAGGTTAGCCACAGACCACGAGGAGCGCTGCTGACCAGGGTTGCTCATCTCTGCCCCAGGAGATTTACCACCCTGGAGAGCTTAGGTGCAGCCCTGATTTAACACTCCTGATAGATGATCAGGTCCTTCAGTAGCATCTCGGTGTCAGATGCCATTATATGCCAGCTATATTGAGGCACTCCAGGTTGTTGGATCCAGGAGCAGGAAGTGGAGCCTTGATCTAGTTGGTCTGCTTCAGCCCTCCCCAGCCGACAAGACAGCAGCGTCGGGGGCAGACAAACGCGGCCAGACGCACTCCACACGTTTTGTTTTCAGAACTGGGCTAAAAATGGACACAAGTAGATCATGTCAGCAAGACAGAAAGGGCGTGTTTAGACAGAGGTCACAGCGATGTGGGGGGTGGGGAGGTTGTGGTATTAATGTGGAGTTTTGATGTTCATTCCTGTGGTAATCTGCATATTTCACATACTTCTCTTGATGAACCATCTTCATGAGAACCATCTGGATAGAATAGTTTTTGTTGGATATTTAATTACTGGATACTGATCATGTGCTGGATACTGATACTAATATGGGATACTAACGGGAATGGTAGTGCTGCCGGGAACTGGTGCGCAAACTGTCGTACGTCCAGCTGGACAACATTCGCGCTGCCAGACATACGAGCTGCGATCATGGTCGTAAAGTCGATTGGTCGTAAATCGGACAGGTCGTAAGTCGACGAGGACCTGTATTTTTTAGCCACTGTACTACAGTTGTGCATTATATGTTGTTTGCTTTTCTTTTTAGGCTACGTCACTATCATGGCAGTGAACCTCAGAAGTGAAAATACTACACCGTGGACCGAGGAATTCGGCTGTAAGGGAAAACCATTTCTGTTTTGTTTTTTTGCTGCTGGAAGGGTACGGCGAGGGTAAAAGGACTGCAGTGAAACTATAGAAGTTTGTTGTTGAGATGGAGTCGATTTTGTACAAGCAAGTGTCTCTCCTCACATGCTGCTGTACTTTTCCTCTTTCAGCCATCGAACTGTCGTGTAAGATAGAGTCCATCATTACAGAAAAACCACGCATTGAATGGAAGAAGATAAAAAACGGTGAACCCAGTTATGTTTATTTCGAGGATGAGGTGTCAGGTAAGTTAAGCACAGCTCTCAGCATCCTTATTGTCCTACCACACCTCTTGGGCTATCTCTTTTGGAGGGAGCTCATTGAAGTCCTTAGTTAAATTGCCCTAATGAGATACGTAGAATATATGAATAATCTAAAATTATACAAAAAGTTTATAATACGAAAGAAATGTCTTTCTTGTGAAAGCTGCCATCGGTTTGATTTTAAGGGCAAGCACTAAAAACATAATAAGACCTATTTAAACCTGTTTTTGCTTCCTGCAGGGGATTTAACAGGCAGAGCGAAACTCATGGAGCCTGCATCCTTATTTATAACCAATGCAACCAGAACAGACACCGCGCAGTACCGGTGTGAGGTCACCGCCCATAAGGATGACAAGATTTTTGACGAGATTTTGATCAACCTTACTGTACGAGGTATGCGTGTCCTGTGTTTGAATTTTTAATATTTATTTGTTTTGTAGTCTTCGATATAATGACATCTGTGCACCCCGGTCGGGCATTAAAATGACTTTCTTTGGATGTTCCACATAGTGGCAGTGGTTGAAACTGCAGCTCAGCTGTTCAGAATAATTGATATGGGCAACCAATTACAGATATATTCTCAGAAGAGATTCTTGCAGTTTTGCTATCGCCAGTAACACTACCCGCAAACTTCCATGCGAAGCGTATACTGTAATCCTGCCAGACAACAGCCCATCCTTTACCTGTAAACACGCGCGGGGGTTCCAGCCATTTTGCGAGGGGCGTTTCTCAGTTATTTCCATCGAAATGCATTTGTATTAATGTCCCCCACCTGTGACGTTGTAAGCTGACACCGTATTGCGTGGCCCACCATTTCTTGGCCTGAGCCCGCGCAGCGTTCTGACAGGCCGTCACCCAAGGCGTGTTCTGGGCTATATGGGGAAAATCTCTGAAACCGCATCCGAGTTTAACCGGGGCTAAACATGGACGGCGTAGTATGCTGGGTTGGCAAAGTTGAGATCTGTGCTTGGATGCCCTTCCGCGCAAATAAATCGATCTTTATTTGCCATTCACGGACCATGGGGTCACCAGCCGCTGGGCGGCTCAATTTCTGACCTTCTGCGGCATCTTCCGCAGTGAAGCCGGTGATTCCCAGGTGCAGCGTGCCCACGTCGGTGCCCGTAGGGAAGACGGCCGAGCTCCGGTGCGAGGAGAGCGAAGGGTACCCCAAACCGCAGTACCAGTGGTTCCGGAACAACGATGAACTTCCCCTGGACCCCAAGACCAGTCCCAGATTCTACAACTCCAGCTACAGCCTGGATAGCAGCACAGGAACGCTGGTCAGTGGGCGGGGTTTGTTGGGATGTGGAGGGGGCGAAGGCGGGCCTTTGGGTGGAGCAAGGGTAACGGGAGGGCATTTCAGATATTTTAGGGAGACAGTTGATGTACAGGAGGTCTGAACCACGTAGGCATTCTGCTGTTATCGTGTTCTCATTCCAGACCTCGCTGATCTATCACGTGCACTTCCATACGGGCGGCCAACCAGCTGCACCCACTTCTGAAGGTTGCAGTTATGATACCTCTAGTGTGTTCCAAAGAGGGTACAGTAGGCTGCTCAAGGAATATTTCAAACTCTTCCTGAGTGCCTTATTTCTGTATCTAGAGCTCCAGAACCTGCAACCCCTCCAGCCTGGGAGGAGCTTTCTAGTGGTTCCCAAACTGGATCCGAAAGTAGCCCACCATGCGTATCCGGTACTCCACCGCATATTCCATGGAGCCGTGAGGCAGAGCTCTGCTAACGGGTCTTCCTAATTTGTTTGGTCCGCAGAGGTTCAGTGTCGTCAAGAAGGAGGACGCGGGAGAGTACTACTGCAGAGCAAAGAACGAGGCAGGAAACTCACAGTGTGGCCCTCAGAAGATGGAAGTCTGTAAGTGGGTCGTCTGTCGTGGCAGGACCCTCCAAAACTATCAGCCAAGCCCCAGGGCTAACTGTTGACACAAATCATGAACACATGAATGAGCTGCAGTTCTGGTCAAAGAACTTCCTAACAATAACTTTGATGTTACATCAGGAAATGTCTGATTTTCTTGGACTTTGGACATGCAGTAATTGAGGACCACCGAGGTGGTCTGACTGTTTCTGTTATAAGAGGGCGTCTCCCGGACTGCTTGTTGATGTGTTTTTTCCTTGTTCTCCTCCAGATGATGTCAATGTCACGGCTATCGTATTGGGAGTCCTGGTGGTGGTCATCGTGCTCTTATGTATAACAGTTGGCATTGGCTGTGCTTGCAAGAAGGGCTACTTCGCAATCCAGACACAAACAGGAAACAAGTGAGCGAGGAAATTATAACGACATAAAATATAGAGATTGCATGTAAAATTAAACAATTCTTACACCTATAAAGTTATTTTGTGTTTTTAAAATGCCAAAATCAGAGTTCAGCACCTTTTTAAATTACTTTTTTAAATTCCTTAACACTTTAAGAAACAAATATTTTCTTTTTAAGAAGCACCACTTTAAGTGCCTGAGTTCAAATGACTTGGAGGAAATGCAAAATTAGGCCTATAATTATAGTAATGAGTTTATTTGAGATGGGTGAAAATTGGCACAAGATTGAAACCCAGGGGTCTTTCCAAAATGACGACAGATTTGCCAATGTACTGAATCTCACTTTATTGCCTTTGTATAATTTCTGGTTGCCCAAATGAAGCAGTCTTGCCCTTCAAAGCCGTATACTTCAGGTATGATGCATGTTTTGGGGTGATGTGACATTTGTGTGTTTTTATTTGTCCTGTCTCACAGCTACAAGGCCCCGTCCAAAGGAGATGGAGTGGACTATGTTAGGACAGAAGATGAGGTGAGTGAACAGGATTTGGGGATTGACCATTCCTCTTGGGGTAAACGGTGTATAGAATGTAACACCGGGTTTTCACACTAGCTTTTAACTAAAGGTCAATTTATCAAACGCCATCAACTTTAGAGAGAAGGTCAATTCATCAAACTCCATCCACAACTGACTTGACATTCATGCTGTTTTTCACCAAATTTTATTTATAAAAAAAAAAAATGGATTAGTGGTGGAATGTGCAGTTGTGGGAGTTGTAAAAATTGTAAAGCGCTGATCAGATCTCTTCCTGATAAATTCCCCAGGGCGATTTCCGGCACAAATCTTCGTTTGTCATCTGAGACGGAGGAGGAAATGGCCGACGTGAGATGACGCGTGAGGTGTGACACACCCTCTTGTTGAACCTCTGGGGTCCCGTGGCAGCGTCCAAGCGGCCAATGTACACGCCTTCAACTGACGCTTAGCTCGCCTGACAAAACCGATGAAATAAAAAAATGTATCATAAATAACTGGAAAAGAAACAGCCGAGATGTGGAATTACATCCTTCTACTTCTGTATAAATCTCCACGTGCTCCTTGTCCTGTAAAAACCCCACTGTCACCAAAACAACCATTTTACAGCCACACTTCTGTTTTATGGCAGTGGTAAGTTTTTTTATTATCTTTAAATGTAGATGGCAAATTCGAAAACAAAAAACACGAGAAAAAATAGCCAACGAGCCTCCTGCATACTAGATTAGAGAAGATCCAGACTAAAATACCAATTTATACGGTAAACACCGCTACTTCAACCCTGTTGTTATGTGTACGACATAACCATTTTTTTTTTTGTACCAGCAAAATTTGTCAAACTATTTTTGATGGAATATATTTTGAAATGTCTATAGATAAAAGGTTTACTTTTTTAAATGTTTGTAAAATACTAACACTTAAAAACCAATGTTTTTATTTGGTTGTGAGAAGATGTCAACATTTCAGTGACAATTCAGTATTCATGTCTTTCAGAATAATGATGAAATAACCAACTTTTTATTAGTAAATTGTCATATCAGGTTCTTATTTTTATTGTTTTCGATTGATGGTCTTACAGTTTGTTTTCTGCTGGAATTTAAATATGTTGATTTTTTTAAAGAGATTTCATGTCTTGTAGATAGTCCACAAACAATACTGAGGCACTGCATTAGAACGTTGTCGAGCACTAAGGTGTCAGTGCAGAGTATCCTTGATTTAAGTGACCTTCTGTGTTTGCTGTTCATCTTGTAAATATCAGATTTATCCACATTGGTGTTTTTTTTTTTTTTTTTTTTTTAGTTGGAGGTACTTTCAGTATTATGTGAAATATAACACAGGGTTTGTTTGTCGGCTGATAAGTGTCGTATTGGTTGTAAATAAATTAGCTGTGCAAATCAACAGTCCCCCGTCCCCCCAAAAGATGTACCGTGGCAACAGAGGAAAGCGAAGAGTCACATCCCTAGGTGAGGCTATATGATGCTCTTTACGTGGTTCTACGGAAGCCAACAGGCGACTGGTGGTAGAGAGAGGATCTGCCTTAGCTGGTGCATATTAGCACGAGCGGGGACTGCTTCGTGAAATTTTAGCCATTAATGAACGACTCCATTCTCAAAATCAAACCGTTGCACGTTGCTTGGAGGATATTTTCAACTTGGTTGTTGGAGTACACCCTAAGCCCTTTAGTTTGACACCTTCAGGAAGGATAGCGAGGCAAGTCTTCATGCCACTGTTCATTTATTTTTTTTTTTTACAGCATACCTAGCTGTGCGGGCGAGCGCTGCTCTGCGTTTCCGTGACGGCACTGAGAACGTTAACCGTCAATTAGCTACACTGCTGCTCTCAAGTGCCTTTTTATTCCAGCTGCACTGGGTTCGAACACAATCCAGCTCAGGAGACCTACAGGCAAAAACGGAGATCTGCTTGTATTTGGCGGTGCTGATTACTACTCTGCTAGGACCCATGACTCTTTACAGTCCTGTAGCACGTTAATCGTTTAAGTATCCACCCACAACCCACTTATATTTTTACAATTAAATAACTTTTATTGCAACAGATGCTTTGAGGATTTTTGAATACCCATGCCACAACCAAAAATTAACAGAATAATCAGAGATTCATTGGATCACAGAATCAAATTGTGGTAGAAGCCAAATCCTTTACTAAGCAACAGTCCTGGTCCATCTACAGCCAGCTATTAAAACACTTAGTTTTAATAAGGATTTGTCTGTCTACTTTCTAGTTCGCCACTCTCAACAATCCTCTCAATACCACTGTAACATTTTAGTTTTTGCAGAATTAAAAGGTTAAATCGTTTAACTTTCCAAAAGTAGATTTTATTATGTAATAGTGCCTGAACAAAGTGAATTGTTATTAATATGTAGCACTAGTTTGCCAATGCACAAGCAGACATGCATATTCACTTAGTCACTCAACATACACAATCAGTATTACAATCGGTATATACATTGTGACGTGAAACTTTAGAAATTGTGTCATGTTGGCACACACACAATCAATGTGACAATGAGGGAGCAAATGTTTGGGATTAAGCAATGACTGCAGTAAAAGGGAACTGACATTTAACTTATTAAAGATGAAGAGTTTCTAAATGTACAAAAGAAGAAGCCAGTAGAGGTTGGAAAATAATTCCTTAACGGGGGCTAACCAACAATGGTCAGCTAGGCCCACAAACCCTTTAACCACCCCATTGATTTCAGTGGTGATACTCAGCTCCACTGGTTTGGACATTAAAATTGCAGATCTTTCTGAAAGGGCACCAATTCTCTGCTACTGGTTTTCATGTTTGTCTCTGGAAATGTCCACTCTGTTGGGGCCTAGTGCACATCTTGTGGGAGTTCTCCAACTGTATATTTCAATTAATAAAGTTAACTCCTAGCGCACTGTCGTGTCTTTATTTGTGCACTCCATGGAGAAAGGAAGAAAAGAAGGGAGAAGACAATCCCCCGCCATGAGAGGGGCCAGCCTACAGCTGATGTCCTCTAGCCTTCCGGCAGAGGGGAGACTCTACATTCCACTGTCTGGGAGGGGCACGCCTGAAGCAAAAACAGCAGGGGGGGGGGGGGAGGATGGGTGACAACGATACTTCTATCCATCTGAAGAGCTGCAGTCACACATTGACACTGGAAGTTTGAGTTGTTCACGTCTCCCCCACAAACATTAAGCATTTACTCACGGCTTATCTGGAGACATCAGCAACAGCATGTTGTCCTTGCTTCCCAGACCACTAGGCTCTGTTAAAGCAGGTATGCGAGTGAGGAGCCAAAAACACACCCAGGCGAACCGAATGGCAGCACAGACAGCATTGGGCATACCTGTATCATGGGCACTATGGATGACACTGAGACCATCCCCAAAGGTCACCTCAGTCAAGGTCCCTGGGGGGGGGGGGGGGGGGGTGCAAAGGACAAGAGTGGTAATATATATAGTTAAAAAATTACACGGCGAT
>JABFDZ020000042.1:20471406-20492964 GCA_019775955.2 Pollimyrus isidori
CCCCCCCCCCCCCCGCCCCCCCCCCCCCCCCCCCCCCCCCCCCCCCCCCCCCCCCCCCCCGCCGGGCGGGGGGGGGGGGGCCCCCCCCGCGCATAGGTCAGTAGTGTGAATATATATATTGAATATATGACACGGCGAGTCACTTTGGAGCCATCAAAATGAATTGCAGATCTAGAATTCTGCTCTCAGAACAGCACCACAGGAACCAATGTTAAGCAACACCAAGCTCCTCTTAAATCTTTCATTTAGCATTATACTCTATGCCAAAATGGAGAAACCCCAAAAGGTTCGTAATTTTACAGGCGTTCCTTCAGTCCACATCTCATAATATTCAATGCAATTCACAATCATAATTAGATGTAGCGTGAACAGTCATAAGATGGGCTTTGATATTTACTTTGCGGAGTACTGATGGCCCGGTTGACAACAGAAGAATCCCCTGTGGTGGAACCCTGAAGATGCCTGGAGATCATTGCTGAGGATGGGAGCACAAACAGCGTCACGATGAGCCCGGATGACGCTCTAGGTGTAGCTCATCTGACACCGCAGTACCTGAACCATTGAGGGGAGTGTTTTGGTCGCTGGCCGACCCCGCACGAGCCTGAAGCAGTCTACTCGCTCTCGCTGCTGTTCGGGCCTTGCGGAGTACATCGCTGGTGCTCGGAGTCTGACGCCTGCTATTTGAAAGCGGAGTGATACCCTGGAGGCTGGTAACCATTCGCATGATGCAAGGTGGTGGCAAACGAGACCATCTGGAAAACCGCGTTCTTTGACATTACGATAGTCTGTTTCGTCTGCTCACCTGGAGGAGCCCACATTTTTCGGGGAAAGGAAGCAGGGGGGCACAGATCCTGGCATCAGGGGTGTTGCCTGGGCCATCGGCACTGTCCTACCCACAGAAGGACTGGGGGATGCGGGAACAGAAGCCTGTAGACAGACATGAAGCTGTATTCCTTTGTATCGGATCACTAGATCCTCATTCGCTGATCGAAACTAACAGACTGGTCTTTGCTTCACGTAAATCCACAGAAAAGTGAATCACCCGCTCCAGCAAAACACATTATAGAAATAAAAAACACTACAGACCCCACCAAACATGCTCCTTTACTTTCTTGTAGGTGAGCCAACATCTATAAATAGCCAGTCATTCGAAATGAAGGGACCCTTCACTGGCCAGAGGTACAGTCCAAATCTTTAGTTTTCAAATATCCCTTCTTAGTCTCCTTAAGACACACAAACATACATACACAGGTGAGAGCAAAGCTCAGAGGTTGTTACAGGATTCAAACTTTGCAATAAGTCAGTTTGTGAAATTCCTTCCCTGCAAGGTATTCCACAGTCAATTGGAAACATCTAGGAACGACAAACTCCGCCACAGTGGCAGACCACGTAAACCAAGAGTGGGGTCGCCGAGACGCATTGCGTGTAGAAGACGCCAACTCTCTGCTGACTCAATAACTGCACAGTTCCAGACTTCCTCTGACATTAATCCCAGCACAAACTGTGCAGCGAGCTTCATGGAATGGACTTCCATGGCCATGCAGCTGCATGCAAACCTCACATCATCACCAAACGCAATGCCAAGAGTCAAATGGAGCAGTGTAGAGCACGCCACCACTGGACACTGGAAACGTGTTCAGGGGAGTGACGAATCTCACTTCTGTGTCTGGCAGTCTGATGGATGAGTCCGAGTTTGGCTAAGAGGAGGAATGCATTACCTGTCTGACTGCAATATTTCCAACTTTTTGGTTTTGGTGGTAGAGAGATTATGGTATGGGGATGTATTTCAGGGCTTGGGCTCCCTAGCATAATCCTTCCCCACCAATCAGCCATTTAATCCCCTAGAGTAGGGATATTCAAATCACGGTCCCCGACGTCCGAGCACTGCTGATTTTCCAGCCTTCCTTCACCCAACAGTCAGGTGTGAAGCCTCTGACCAATCATAATCAGTAATTATTAAACTAACTACCTGGGAGACCTGAAAACAAGGCCTGGATATTGTAATCGAGGTCCAGATTTAAAGAGCTCGGCCCAAGAGCATCGCAGGCCTTGTTCTGGAGCCCAGTGAAGATGCAGCTATTCTGGCTAAACCCACGGAGCCACAGGCCACCCGTGCGGACTCTGCCGCCTCCCAGGTACACCTTCTCCATGTGCTTCCATTCATGAGATAAATCACCAGGCTCACTGTAATCTAGCAATGAATGCGCAGGTATGGAAGAATTGAACAGATGAAGGACGGGGTGTGATCTCGCTTGTGTGTAAATGCGGGCGATTACCAGAGCAGCTCCCGGCGTGACGTTCGCGGCCGGCGTGCTGCCAGGGCGGGAGTCAGTCAGTCTGCAGCTCGACATCTGCTGCTCCATCTCCTGCTCCTTTTCAAACCTCTTCATGTCATATTCCAGTTCGGCAGCCAGCTGTTCATCTGCCACGAAGAAGTCCTTCACCTCGCTGCGGTAGTCCTGCATCATCACCTATGGATAGCGGGGAGACACAAAAGCCCACTCGCTGCATAAGATGAGTGCACGAACAGTTCATCTGAGGAAAGTCAGAAGATCCGTTGCCGTGTTTTAACAGGTCAGTTGCTCACCCACGTTACTTCTTGTAAACAGAAAACATCTCTGCTTACCTGCAGATAGCCCATGAGGTCCTTCAGCACTGGGAAGCGTTTCTTCTCAAGCATGGATTTCAGCGCAATGATAGTAGGAATCACATTCTCAATGAAGTTCTTCTTCTGGACCTGAAGCATGGAAGCCACAGCAGTTTTACTACCAACAGCGCCCTCTGGAGGATTTTAGCAGCAACTCACAGCGACTGTGAAGCCAATGCCCTCCAAGCAATGGAACATCCATCTCCACCTCCCCAACCCCCATTTTTGGCAATAAATGTGAGGACACTCCACCACAGTCTCCATCTGGCCTTGTTGTCAGTACCTGCGAGATGAGCTTCTTCTGGGCCACCTGCATGACTGCGTTGGCCATGGCCAGCTGCTCATCGTCCTGCTGCTCGTCCCTCTCCACAGGGCTGTGCATGGCCGAAAGCTTAATCTCTTTCAGGCTCAATACGTCAAAGGCATCCGAGAGCAACTCGGCCCCCTCTGTGTCCAGGGGCAGTATCCCGTCCACAAAGTTTGCTAGGGAGTAGGGAGGAAATTGAAGACGATACACAGCCAAGAATAATAGTGATACATGCCTTGGGTCATCTACACTCTAGAAGAGCTCCCACGAGAGCCATTACTGTATTCTGGAATAAGATGGTTATCTTACAGTACTCAAGCGATGAAACTTTACCAAGTGCTCCATATGTTAAGTAATAATAATGATCTGACTCTCACCAAGAATAGTCTGGCTGATTTTGTTGGTGATATTGAAGCGTTGCTCATCTGTGAAATTCTCCAGCAAGAATCTGTAGATCTTCATCCTCTTCTCCTTGTTTTTTACCCCTTGCAAAGAAAACTGGGCTCTCTCTCTGAAAGGCAACAGCGCAGGGCAGGCAGAATTTATACAGTCAGATCGACCAATTTGCCGTGCACCAAGATAATAATTTTTGGGACGCGGCCTTACCTGGCTGTTTGCGGAAACTTGTTGTACTTCTCATGCTTCTCGTAGGAGTTGAAGTAGAAAATGCACTCGACGAAGTGCTGAGAGAACATGGTCGGGTTCCTTTTGTGGAGCAGGTGAACTAAGCAGAATTCGCAGAGACTGAGGAGGGACGAGGACAAACAAACAAAGACCCCTCATAAAATGCTCTACAAAATGTCGCATAGATACAGAGCTGGAGATGAAAATTGTCAAGAATCTGAACAACTTATAACTCAAGGAGATGAGGAAGGAGTGGAAATGGTATTTCTTGCTATATGTGCATTCAGAAAACCCTTTTCTGCAAAGAAGCCATAAGTGTGGGGAGCATCTCCTACTCACAACCCTGAAGTCAATTAAAAGCTTTGCTGAAAAACAGGGTTTTCCTATCCTGGAGAAACACTACGGCCGCAAGTAAAAGAGGGAAAGTTGAGAGACAGCAAATTAAACCCCACAAGAGATAGTGGCAGGTCCAATACCTGGCAATCTTAGGCTCAGGGTCCACGAGCACAGCCACGAACCGGAAGAACAGTGAGCCCTTCCACTTCACAAACTCCTCCTGTGAGCAAAGTGTTGGATTACTCATCCTCAACGTGCCAGAGACACCAAACACTGACATATTTTAAATAGTTCTTCTTAGGATTTCACACTCTCCTAAGTGGCTCCCACGACACGCAATGGAACTCAATGGTGAACCAATGTAAAAATTTTGACCAACGCCAATAATCGAAATATTTTTGTCTAATATCCATTCATCCATCTTTTGAAACCGCTTAATCCCAACTGGGGTCATGGGGGGAGGGGACTGGAGCCTATCCTGGGAACAATGGGTGCAGGCGGGAACCAACCCTGGGCAGTCGCCAACACACTGCAGGGTGCACACACACACACACACACACACACACACACACACACTCTACAGGGCCAATTTAGCCTCATCAAATCAACCTATCCTATACGTTTTTGGACTGTGGGAGGAAACCGGAGCCCCAGCAAAAACCCACACAAAACACAGGGAGAACGTGCAAACTCCACACAGGAAGGGACCTCTTGCTGTGAGGCTGCAGTGCTACCCACTGTGTCACTGGGCTGCCCCTTTGGGTCTAATATGAAAAGCAGATGTGCAGCCAGATTGAAATGATGAATCAAACACACAAAGACTGGTAGTTTTAGACGTGAATGAGCCAGCAAATCCCTCACCCTGCATGACAACAAAAAAAAAAAAAATGGTTGAGCATTGTCTGCATTATTTTAGCCATTACATTTGCAGCTTCTGTGCCACTAACTCTGTATACTGCCTACAATTAAAATACATCAGCAAAAAAACAATGTTTGATTTTTAATGAACATCAGCAAATACTGTTAACATACATATTGTGCAAGGCAAACTCACTGGTCACCGTTTGACTCAGAGACAGAACAGCTCTCACGTGACAGAAGGAAAGGGTTTGCAATCCCACCCTGCAGCCACGATTAAACATCTAACAAAGTTTAACCACCGGTGGGGTTCAGAATGACATGTTTACGTGTTTAGTCCTGTTTACACTACTGAAAATGAGCTAATTAAATACCCATCTCACTTTCCCCTTGCAGGGTCTCTTTGGACACTATCCTAGCAAAAGTCATGGCACCATACACTTAAAGGTAGAAGATAGATTCTGCAGCTCCATGGTGATGCTGAACTCACTGTCCCCATAAGGAATTAGTGAAGCAAAAAACACCACCATCCTTACAGCAAAGCATGCTATAAACTCCACAGCCTCAGACCAAAACAATAATTAAATGCAAAAAGCAGACTAACACACTTATTATCTTGGAGTAAATGAATACTTACAAGTAAAGCCTGCATCCTTAATTCATAGAGAGGAGTCAACCTTATCATTAGCCAATTGGCTTTCAGATGGGGCCAGTGGCCCTGTTGCCCCACCCCGGTGCCACTCCCTTCCTTACCTGCAGAAGGTTGGTGAGCAGGATGAGGGTCTGCTCGCGGATGAGCGGCTCGCGGTCCTTCAGGCAGGCCGAGATGTTGGGGATGTAGAGGTCCACCATGGTGGTGTAGCGCATGCACAGGTCGCACATCACCACCACCACGTTGCCGCGCACTGGGACCTCGGTGCTCACCTCCAGCTCACGGGCCAGCGCGGAAATGCAGCTCTTGGCCAGCTCCTCATTCTGCAGACACAGCTTGCCTGCCGTTCCCCGGGGGAGAAGCGGCATAAGCAGCGTCAAACCCCATATGCCCCATTAACCGCCACTGAATCATGGACAGCCGGCTGCTATTTTTACCATCTACGCTTGTGTAGAGCGACTGCAAACCTGCAGTTTTCCTTTGGGAATAAAGAAATATCCATCCAGCCACAAAAAGAAAAGAAAAAAAAAACATGTTTCTGAAGGAAATTGTAAAAAAACTGAATAATAAGTGGAAAAAAAGGGGTTAATTTTTTTGTCCATTTCAGGCAGAGCGAAGCACAGACTAGAGTGTGATGAGGATAACAGACAAACACCAGACATAAGATGCTCTAGATACGGTTTAAGGACATCCCTTCTTACACTAGGGGGGAAAAAAATTAAAGTGTCACCTCATTTGTTTTCAGGATGCCAAACCTCTTATTAAAACTTAAAAATAACTGGTACACCATGATTGTTGCTACCGCAATGCTTGAATTCTACTCTCAACCATCGAGCACCTGGCAGTCTGAGGGTATGAGAGGAAGAAGAGCAGTAGGTGACGTTACCCAGGGTGATGAAGGCATGAGCTCGGACCACGGTCGGCATAGAGGAGGCCTTAAACTGCGACAGGGGCTGAATGGCAGGGAGCTCGCCCGGGTTGTCACCTTGGAGAGAGACAATGGGATTCGTAAAGAATTGAAGTTCGTGGGCCAATGTGTAGGATAACATGTCACTGATATCTCATGAACCTGTTAAACCATTAGTTTTGATTATATTTACATTTAATATTATTATATTTAAAGGTGACATTTTTGTGAAAGAAGAGTCAGATGGTCCTTGGAGCAACTGGGAGTTTGGGACCTTGCACAATGACCTAGGAGTGAAATTATTCTGCCAACCACTTGGACGGGCGACTGTCTGATCACAGGCACAGCATCTTACCTTGCTGAGCAATAATTGTTCAAGTAAAACTTATGGTTGAATGGAATAAAAGATCAATTGACTTTAAACCTCTATAGCCACCAACAATACTGATATTTTACTGACAAGCACTGGAATGACTCAACCACACCCAGAATAAGGAAGAACAATAAAGAAAAAAATACACGTGCATTGGAACAGCGAAGGCCAGTGGCACTTTACTCCTCACGTAATATTCAGAGTGCAGTAATATTTCTGCAGTCAGTTGCTCAATCTGCTGACACCTCGGGTTGCAGAAGCTGTAGCCAAACCTGGTAGTCAGCATGGGGAGGACGCAGTGGCTCTTAGAGTACGCCAGGGGTGAGAGCAGCCTGCGGCCCTCTGACCACACATGTCCTAAACCACGGTCACCTTCCACCAACCTACCTGACGGGAGCTCGACGTTTGAGGCCAGGATGGACTGAACGAGCAGAAAGGTACGTTTCCCGACTTGGGCGGGACACTGAAGGGCAGCAAACCCAAGGGTATATAAATGCTTGACCTTTTGGGAAAAAAGATTGACAGGGAGGGGTGCAGGGAACGCACCAAAAAGAGCTTCACTATTGCCATGTGCTCATTCAGACGTACATAGGGAAAGGGGTCAAGCTGTGGGATGCGCCTACCACCAAATCTTCACTGAAGTTCTGTAGGCCATCTTCGCTCAAGATGATACTGGAGAGATAGGACTCACAGATGGAGACCAGCTCCCCGCAGTGTTTGTTCAGCATCCTCTGGAGAAGTGGAACAGAACCCAAGACTCAGAAGGGACCCAGGATTAGCCGGTCCTTTGCAATTCCAGAAAGCAACAGCTCCCTCAGTCACACCTCACGCCGTTTTATCATTTTTTAGAGCTATTATTTTTCCCCAATAGCTTTTGCACGTTGTCATTTATCAAGTTCTGTGCCCCAAGTGTTTTGCCATCTGTGCAGTCTGTGGCCGCGCGCCCGCTGACCTGCGTGTCCTTCACCGTCTCAGCCTTCAGCAGCTGGAACAGGGTCTCTATAGAGGCACCAATGACCTCTAGGGGCACCTCGAAGCTCTTCAGCCACTTCATGATATCATCTGGAGTGGGGGAGTATAGCAGTGGTGGGCAAGAAACACCACAGCATGATCCATGATGCGTTCATTCCCTCCTCCCAAGAAAGTGACAGATCTTGAGTAGTAACACACCCACAATCCGGCTCTTCGTTTCGTCATTGAGATGTGCAGCAATGTCCCCGATCACGCACAGGATGTGACAAGACGTGGACACAGGGACATTGCTTGTCCTAAAGTAAACAAACAGATACATGAAATGCCTTTCAGGCACGGATGTGTGCTTTTTGGGGGGGGGGGGTGGTACCATCAGGAAATGAACAGGACACAAGACAGACAATAGTGGCATGAATGGCGTGTGGAGATGCATACCTGATCATTTCATCCCACACATCCAGGATCTTGCCATAGTTGAGTCTGGAGCAGGAACCTGACACCTTGGAGAGCAGCAGCCAGGCAGCCGAGGCGTGTTCCAGCCCCGTATGGGAGATCAGGTGGTTGACAAAAGCAGAGGAGAACTTATTCTGCTTGGACCAGATGATGAAGGCCTTGCTGAAGTAACGGCTGACAAAGGGAATAGAAAATAACCAAATGGCAATTCCATACTTCCCTCAAGAACTTCAAAAACCAATACTACCTCACAGAATGCTGGATGAAGATCAATAAAAGATGAGTAATTAAAAAATTAGATCAGAAAAATATAGATCTTAGATGTGACCAAGTACGACCATAGCAGGGAACCCCACCTACCCAAGGTCTTGGCTCTCTCCACAAAGTAGCCCAAGCAAATCCCAGGCTAGCTTCTGTAGGACATGCTGGTCGCTGTATGCGCTGCCACTCTTAATCTGGCTGATTATGGCCTGGTCCAGGCACTCCAGGGCCTTCTCCTGGACGGAGCTCTCGGAATCAACGACGGCGGGAACCACTCCCCTCAGCCAGGCCATCTGCACCGGGCCGGACTCAGGCAGCGCCTTGGCACAATGAAGACCACACCCATGAGAAGACAGTGTGAACTGAGAGGCACCAAACCCGAGGTAGCAGCATAGTGGTGGATGGGACACTCACAGTAAGAAGGTCCATGAGACACTGGAGGGCCTTCTTCTTGACGGAGACAGCAGGATCCCGACAGCGGTCTGACAGGATGGCCAGGCTCTCCTGGGTGCAAGGGATCACGCCATGCTTCAGGAGACTCATCAGTGCCTGGATGGAGCAGTTGTGTTTTGAAGGGTGACATTAAAAAAAAAAAGATCAGACATCTGGTAAGGTTCTTCTGGCTTCAGAATCCATGGTGATTCAGGAGACTCCACCTGCAAGGCAGACTTCCTCACATTGGTCTTCTCATCGCCTGAGCGCCTCTTCAACAAAGCCATCGTCTCTTTTGCTGTGTGGAAGCAGACTGACTTTTATACATTAATTCACTAGGGATGAGCGATACCATATCGATATTATATCGCGCATGCAGAGTAATCACAAGGTCTTCAGATGACGGGCGAAACATTTGGCTGGACACCAGCTGTTTGGTATTATACCGACGTTTATTTATGCTCATAATTATGTTAAGCAGATTAGTAGTACAGCTAAAATGTTGTGGCATTTTATGATGCCGCAAAGTTAATTAGTATAAAATCTTAAAAGATGTTGTGGCTGCTGAGCTGTTCCTTTCTTCACCACCAGTTCACTGAAGTATACCAGCAAATTATATTTTACCAGAAGAAGACTGACCCGTTCACACCATACTGAAGACTCGAGAACCTTACATTCAAAATTGGTCACGTCCCCCTTTCCAGTCATCTCTATGGTTTTGAAGTTTACGCCCATCCTTTTCAGGTTTGTCTCATGGATGTTACTGGTGACTGAAACAGATGTTAAATGGAAACAGCAACACTACGAAATTCAAGCGATAGACTGCGATGAGGCAGTTCACTTTGGGTTATAAAAAAAAAAATCATTAACCAGACACACGTGCTTTAGTCTGCTCTGATAAAACACTGAATAAAAAAAAATTGACTTAAAAGTACTTACTCTCACTGCCTTCCGTCTCAAGAACTGTGTGTGCAGAAGCTGAAAACATCCAGATACACCAAGTCAAGCCCATGCTCATCAAAAACACTACCCTTAAACGGAATGGTGGTGTTCATGGCTCAACAGCAAGTCATTCCTGATCCAAAGGATAAGCGCGAGCAGCAGAAGCAGGAACGTTTATATCTGCGGGAAAAGCCTATAGCAATTTCTACACACATCTACTCCAAACGCTTTCTTGCATCATGGGGTTGGACAGCAGCGTGAGATCGGGGTGCTCACTGGCTGAGAAGAGCTCCTGAATGTTCTCCACCGTGTTGGGAGACTGCAGCTCCAGACACTGAGCCAGGCAGGAGAGGGCATGGCCTCGCACCGAGGGCGCCCGGTCCGATCGCCGCCCGAACACCATCACTTGGACCAGGAACTTGTGCTGCAGGAAGATGGCCTGCTCTGGAGACAGAGAGGCCTCAGGTTGGCGTTCCGGCTGCTCAATGAGGGCCATCGCCACATCTAGGGCGAACATCCTGCGCGCAACCTGCCAAAAAAAAACACACAGACTTTCTATAACATATACTTACTAGATCAGTATATACTTTACTAAATGCCACTAGGTTGTATCCTGTTACGTACTATTTACCTCATTTGAATTATTGAATAAATTATTATTGAACATTATTACTCCAGGGTAGTTTACAAGTAAGAGGAATTTGTTCTGGTGCAATATTCAGTGTATTTTAGGTAAATATTAAGAAGGTGACATGCAAAATGTGGAAACTTTTGACTAGTAGTGTAAAGGTTAGGCATGACGCCATGATCAAATCCTAGAACAGTGAGAATTCTACTTATCAAGCATCTTCGGAAGACACTGCAGATTAAACATAAACTATTATTCTACAGGAAGTGCAGCACTCTCAGGAGTAACCTGTTCAATAAACCCGGACAGAAGTTATATGCAGTAAAATGTCATTCAAGACACCTTATAGCAAAGAACATGAACCAAAAGTACACTAGTAACATGTACCAAAGAACACATATTAAACAAACAAGGAAATAAAGGTTTGGAAATATTTTCAGAGTTAACACTGTAAACACTTAAGTTAGGATGCGTTTAGTCCAGATTTACACGAGTTGTGTACTGCCCTATACGAGCATACTAACAACAACCAGGACAGACAAGCATAGACATATGAAGCCAGGAATTGACCTTTGAGTGCAAGGAGAAGGCATGGAGCCACTTCATGAAGGAGGCATACTCGGGACAAGGCATCTTGGCCAGCAGTTTGACGACGACCTGTGCTCCACTGCTGCGATACTCCACCTTGTCAACCATCTGCAGGCCAAGAAAATCCTCAGTTATCAAGTACCTTTTGGCAGGGGGGATAAGGCATCGTCTGGCAGAGTGGGGACAGTTTTATGGAGGTGATAAAATACCAGCTTCTCCTCCCTACCTGCACGCAGATGTGTTGGAGCAGGATGCAAAGGGTCGGCAGAACGACTTCTTTCAGCTCGTCGGCAATGTGGCTACGAGGAAGATAAGGAAGGCAGTTACCCATCAGAATAGCACAGAGGGCCTAAACAGCCGACCTCTCAGATTAGCCTAGATACTTTGATGGCTTAATAAACACATGACTGAAGTCAGATGCCACTTTATCAATCCCCAGAGGTAAATAAATATTCTGATATTAAAAAGACAATGGGAAAAAAAGGAACAATAAAGGTACACTTTAAATAAAAGGTGCAAAAAACAAGCTAAAACATACAGATAATAAAAAAAAAAAATACTTCAAATATTCAGATGTAAATAAACTACAATTTCAACATCTTCACTTCACAAAAGCAACATGCAATTGAAAGAACACAGTCCCTGTAGTGATTGGGGATTAGGGGCCTCACACAAGGGGCCCGACTGTGAAGTCACTCTGCTGACTGTGAGAGTTGAACCCCCGGCCTTCTGATCACAGACACAGTGTTCTAACCCAGAGGGAAACACCACCCCCACAAGAAGACAGATAAAATGAATAGGAGTGCACTCTTGTGAGGAGTGAAGATTCAGCAGTGTCCCTCACCATACAAATTTAACAGCATGATCTCGAGCGGTAAACACGGCCGGCCCGGGAACCAGCAGCGAAGGGTGAGATGAATCTCCTTCACTCATCATGAGCAACACATACAGGAGTCTGTGGAAGACCAGCTTCACAGTCTAAAGCAATGCATATAGGGCAGACAAACAAATCACACATGAATTTAAAAATTGGCCTTTAGTGTAAACAGTAGAAAGCAATCTGAATGAGAACTATGCATAGAGAAGTATTAAAAAGACACAGTAAGTAGAAATATAAATAAAACCATTTACTTATAAAATAGTAAGTAGTAGGACTGTTTTAAAATAATTACAATTATGACTAGCAGCAGTGGGTGGGATAACTAGCAGCAAGTGAATATTTTCTGGCAATTGGCAAGACTGGACAGAAAAATGTCAAAGCATTTCTAATAAGCAGAGAGATGTAGGCAAGTGAAACCATTAAACTGCAAACAAACAGAATGAAACACCATTTAATTATAATTATGTACGTTAGTCCCTTCTCCGTGCTTTGGTAAGCAGAGAAGTTTCAGTCCATGGTAGGCCAACCCCGGCAGCGACCCCATGTCATCAATGACCCTGTTTATATTTAAAAAAAAAAAAAAAAAAAGACATGCATCAATAAACTTTTTTAATGCATAACAGCTCCCAACTCCCATTTTAAAACACAGAAAACAGGATTACTTACACTTCCTTCTCAAACGCAAGTTCACCAATCACCGGTTCGAAATGGGTGAGCTCAGTGAAAATCTAAACAAAGTATTTGGCACAAAATTACAATTTACAGCACCAAAACCATTTCAAGGGTCTAATCACGCATCATGAGATAGTAGCAAGAGCAGGACAAAGGAGCCAATCATTCACATAGATAATCAGAAAAAAATAACCATTATGCCAATACAATGCACAACCATTTATTCATCTGGACTTTATTTCCTTGTACTACAATGTGGCACCACCTACAGTTTGACCTAAGAATGTTCGGTTCATTTCCCCAGCCACAACACTACTGGTTGCCCAATAATGAAACGGTACCTTTCAGGTCACAGTTACAAATAAATTACCCATACTGTAACTGACGCCTTTCTTTTATAAACACAACTGTGTTTGCCATGTTTTTCAACTGAGTGTTAAGCTCCAAAATGGCCTTACTGTGACCCTTTGCCTGAACGAGGGGTAAAGACACACCTTGGCACACTTCAGAACACACTGGGGCTTGTCTTTCAGGGAAAACCTCATCAGGAGCTTCAGGATAGTTTTGACAAGTAGGACAATTCCATTCCTGATCTCCAGCAGATCTCGGGCAGAGAAGAACATCTCTTCATCCTGGTTGTCTTCCTCAGACACTTCGGCCTCCATCTCCTGCTAAGACAGAGACATGCGGCATTGAGAGCACGGCAGAAAAGGCCTTTTCCCACGACATGTGAATCTAGAAGAGTCCCTTACTTCCTCATCAGCCCTCCTACGGGGTTTTGGTCGTTTCCTGCCTTTGGAATCACCCTGGGAACCATTGAATGCTTCTTTCTTGCGCTTCTTGCCTGAATCCTGGGGCCAGCACTTTTTTGCCAAATCCAGACAGGCATCAAACAAAACTGGGTGAAACACTTTGTTTGCTACACTACCTGGGGGGGGAAAGACGAGTTTTTTTTTTTTTTTTTTTTTTTTAAAGTACAAGACAAAAAACAGAACCCTTCTCGCTATTATTAGGTATGGAGAATATTTCATGCAAATAACTTCCATCTAATGGCAATATACTGACCTGCCTTACATTTTTAGTCTTAATTCAGGCTGATATTCATTGAAACAACAATTATCTTAATAATGAGGAAAAGGTAACTGAGTTATAAGCCACGCAATGAATTGGTATCCTGTCCAATGTGTTTCCTGGGATTAGCTATATGGGTCACTGTAACCTCACAATGGATGGATGGATGAAGCAACTTGCCTGGTATTCCTAGAAGCAGTAGGTAGATTGAAGCTGCCTGCAGCGCAACCAAACGATGGGCAAGATAAGCGATTTTGAAATTACGTCTAACCACAAAGTGGGACAGCACGGCAACCAAGCCCTTGGTAGAAACCCCACTGTCACCCAACACCGTCCAAACATTCTGGCGATCGGTGACATCGGAGGAAATGGGAAAGAAAACAGAAGTAAATTATAACGGACGAAATTACATGTTAGTTTCAAGCATCATTAAATACGGAGAGAAATATATACACTTACTTCGGCGTTTCCTTCGACGTCTGTTGCAAATGGCAGGAGGAGTTTGTAAACAGTTCTGAAGGCATCGGGGCCATTACTAATGAGCTCATCTTCAACAGCTACATCTAACGGTTCCGCTTCAGTGAATTCCAAGTCCCAAACACTGTCTACCCAGACTACATCAAATTACATATAAAATAGATTAATTAAATGTATATACAAGACTTTCGTAAGATGCAACCTAGAATGTCAGCTAAACACCTAGATAACTAAGTTACGTTTTAGCACGACAACCTTCAAGAAAAGCTAATAACATAGACATATAAAATAGCTTAGTTAAGTTAAGATAAGATCCTTAATAGTGCTACAGTTACTCTGCCGAAATATTACTGTATATTAAACATTAATGCGACTTCGCTCCTAATATTAGCCAGCTAGCAAAGATAGCTGGCAGGATACAATATACCGGACGACTCTCTCTAACCAGACTGCACAGCCTTTTCATAAATTTTCTGATGGCGACAGTCACAACAGTGCATTGAACATAAGCACTTACCGATTGAAACAGTTTTTATTTTAAGCAAATCCAGCGCGCTTACAAGCTCCATGTTTACTTTGAATCCACGCGCCAAAACACTAAGCGCTCCAGCGCATGCGCAGTGTCACACCCGGCCTTGACTTTGGAGGAATTTAATATTAATTGCGGCTTAATCGCCAGTTAATGAATTCTTCCTTAATCCATCACACCTTGTTCACGAGGCATACGTATTCAAAAATACGTATGCCTCGTATTTTTGTGTTCGGGTTATTATTATAAATTTACTTGTTTGCATATCTGACATTACGTGGCGGTTTCCCTTTGCTTTACAGTTATAATTGTCACTGCTGGTGTGATTAGTACTAATAAACCGTCATAAGGTCAAATATCCATAAAGACTCTTTTTGTGGGATAGAATTAGGGTTGAAATCGTGTCGCTGCAGGCTAAACACATGAAACTGGAAACAGAATAACACACTCCATTTGGGTACAAGTAATACATAAAGCATTTATCCTCTCAAACTGGAATTGCCTAACTCGTCTGTCTTTCCAAGCATGTTAAAACATTAGGAGCAGCGACGTTCTCGACATGTGATCATACGGTTGTCATACAGTACGGAAATGCTGATTATTATCTCTGCAGATGTGTGTCAAAATAAAGGTTTTACTAGCAATGTTTTCGTAGGCTATGAAAAGCGAAACGTTTGCAATAAAGACATCACATGCTGAATATATAGGCTTGGGTCGCATGAGGCAAAATGTTATTCTGTATAAATGTCAGTATATAAGTCGTATGTATAAAATAGGGCCTGTCGCTGTTATCATTTTTGGTCAAGTAACGTCTAACATTTAATATGTGCTCCATTTTTTTAAACGAGATTACACTTGCATTGTTACTGTCTTTTATTTTGAAATCTTCTAAAACTTCATATTCCTACCACCTCTGAAGTTGAACTGCACCTTGTCACAGGAAGTGATCTCAAAATTGAGGGCGACGTTCAAATTCTACATTCTGTTTAAAAAAAATATATATCGCAGAATATGAATATCATACTTCAGAATATCTGCCACTTCTTAATAATTTTATCCAAATGTCGCTATATAAATATGTTCATGACAAATTTAGCGTTTATTATATTTTACTTACATTAAGGTTTTATTATTAATCTATGCGGGTTGCGATTTTCAGATATTAAAATACATTCTAGACATCCTACGCGAAAAACGCTTCCCGTATTTGTGCCACTGTGACGCCTGAGCTGTGCGCATGCGCCTGCAGAGAGGAAGCAGCTCGGAAGTGTTATCTCCAACATTGCTACAGTCTTTCAATTGGTAATATTTACAGCAACCTGCATTATTTGCTGCAACTCGATTTGTTTTAAAGAATAAAACACTATTGCCGCAGCTTGGTGGAGTTCAGTTTGGAGACGAAGGTGGCAATCTTGATGAGTGACTGAATTCGATTTTTACAGTAAGAGGGGAGTAAAATCCAACGGTGTAGGGATGAGCTTCTTTGGTTTTGGTCAAAGTGCAGAAATAGACATAGTCCTGAATGACGCTGAGACGAAAAAGAAAGTGGAGCACAAGACAGAAGATGGCAAAAAGGACAAGTATTTTCTTTTCTACGATGGCGAGACAGTGTCTGGGAAAGTAAACGTGACGCTCAAAAATCCAGGGAAAAGATTCGAACATCAGGGGATCAAGATCGAATTCATTGGGCAGATTGGTAAGTAGCATTTATATATATAGGCCCATTTGCAGAGAGCTGTCGGAGGCCACGATGAATGCGGGGACAATGTGCTGCATTTTTATGTGGCCCGATAAGAACTGCAACAGCGCTGAAGGGGGCAAATGAGAAACCCACAGCTAGATGCGTATAAACGTGGTGAATTTTCAACTGCACTATGTTTATTATTTTTTGGGGGGGTGGGGGTGGAATTGGGACGTGCATACATGCATGAGTTCGGCTGATAATGAAACTGACTTAAGTCTCGTGACCAGCTCGAGCGTTAATTTGCGCTAGAAGGAAGGAAGGAAGAAACGGCCCAGTCGCATAAACTTGCGGGGAAACACCGGACAGCGGAGCTTCCCTGCAACGCGCACATGCATCTTAGACTTAGATGGAGGTAGACCAACAGGCAGCTATTTCTGCATTAATTTGTCTGAGTATGACTGCGGTACCATTCCCTTATCTACGGGCCCGTCACTGCAAAGCGACGCCACAACGTCTGCTTATGAGTGTGGATCTTAATAAGTGCTTTAGATTGCGTTTACTTTACTGCTTAATTAATTCTTGCTAAAACGCATTCTAAGTTTGACGACCGCTGTCCTGTTTTGACAAAAACGGCAATCATTAGGTCCAACAGGTACTAAAGAACACAAGGAATCTATTGAAATGTGTAGCTTCACAGGTCAACTGGTGTCTTATAGTTTGCTGTTTTGATACCTGAGTACAAAGAAGAATAACGAACAAAAATAATTAATATAATTAGCTCAGTTTGGCTTTATGGGTGATGGCAGTGTAGGTTTTAAAACCACATTTTATATATATATATATATATATATGTATGTATGTATGTATGTATGTATGTATTTTATGTATGTATGTATGTATGTATGTATTTTATGTATGTATGTATGTATGTATATATGTATATAAATCAGATATGGCCTGTAATTGAGCTTTTTACTTCTCCTCATGAAAAAAATGCCAGTTTTTTTTTTTTTTAATAAGCACAGGATCTCACTTCTACTAAATTACATGGAAACAGTTCGTCTCAGTTGTTTTGGGGAACTGAAAAATAAACTGCACTGTGCCAGGTAGCTACGAGTTGTTCTGCATCTTGCCATTCGGGGTCGATATGAAGTGACTGCTCCTGTCTCCACAGAGCTGTATTATGATCGGGGGAACCACCACGAGTTTGTGTCTCTAGTTAAAGACTTGGCCCGTCCTGGTGAGCTCACACAGTCCCAGACCTTTGATTTCGAGTTCACACATGTGGAAAAACCGTATGAGTCCTACACTGGCCAGAACGTCAAACTACGGTAAGCACCATGCTCACTGTCTTTCACCTCCACCTGCATTTTCCAGAGGTTTCATTCAGTAGTATTGTGTTAGACATGTGGCAAGATAAAATCTGGCCCATTTTCCTATACCTGGTTATATGAGCCAGTTAGCTTTTTTTGCAGCAATACGCAGGAGAAGGTAATGAGAGGCCTTTGCATGATCTCATACACCAGACTGTGTTGTTTCTAAATTTATCATTCAGCACAACTCCTTTCAGCTAGTCTGGTAAGCTGGTAATGACACCTTAATTGAGCCCATGCTACAAGATTTGTACTGCTGAAATAATTAAATGACAAGCAGAAAATTAAAACCTTGCATATCATTTCACTAATGTCAAAGAAAGAGCGAAGCTTTGCAGTCCACAATCATTTTGCATAAGGATTTTTTTTATAGTTTTCATCTTTGTTGTCTAGGTATTTTTTAAGAGCAACCATCAGCAGGAGACTGAATGACATCACCAAGGAGATGGACATTGTGGTTCATACACTCAGCACATACCCTGAACTAAACTCCTCCATCAAGATGGAGGTGGGAATTGAAGACTGCCTGCACATTGAGTTTGAGTACAACAAATCTAAGTAAGACTGAGGAACTACATTGCTTTAAAATGTTTGGGTTTTTTTTGTTGTTGCTGTTTCTAACTACTTCCTATTCTAAAGTTAGTAACTGAAAAGAGGAACTTAAAACTACAACTAGCATCATTGCATCGTCAACCCAAATTTCTGTTCTCCCTCTCTATTTATTTATTTAACGTGTCCACACTTTTCCAGTCTTGAAAATAAAATAACAACCGAATAATTATTGCAGGTACCACCTAAAAGATGTCATAGTGGGTAAGATCTACTTCCTTTTGGTACGGATTAAGATTAAACACATGGAGATCGACATCATCAAACGGGAGACAACGGGCACCGGCCCCAACGTATATCATGAAAATGACACCATCGCCAAGTATGAGATCATGGATGGAGCACCAGTAAGAGGTAATGGACAGTACCCTTTTTTATTTCTCGGAGTCAAGTTACAAAACGTAAACAAATGGATTATAGTGCTGCACGATATGCCCACAATTTGGTAAGAGGATTAGTAATATGCCTCAAATATTAATGAGATGCATATTGTGACACCCAGAAGTCAATAAATCCGACATATCCTTTTGTTTATTAAATCTGGTCTGTGGAGGCCGCCACACACTAATGTTTTGGTAAACCATGGAAGCGAAAAGCACTGAAGTGGCGGTGAAGAAAGGTGCAGCTCAGTATTCACATCTTCTGAGAAAGGAGATATTGTGGATAAACAAGGTAAAAAACGGCGGTGGTGTGGTGGTACTTTTTGCAGTTTAAAGTCTGACACATTTGTTAAACATAAGGATATGCCGAATTATATAAAACGATGCATGTAAAACCCTGGTAGGTATTGTAGATGCACCATATGACCGTGATGTGGTATAGTGCTGCCCAAGTTGATGATTAGAACATGCTGCACCAGGAAACATAAAAAGCATTAGCTTTGTGGAATAAGAATCCATATAGAAGGTTTTTGATGGTCATTCTTTTTCATGACCTTTGAAGACCTTTTTTGTGTTTTTCTTTTTAATACGTTTGTGTTCTACATCATAAAGAGATTCTTTGACATGTACACTTTAAATGAAAAAGAATGAAGGGGCAATGTAACAGTATAGAATTATATCAGTCCATAGCACTTGCTCATGTAGTACACGGTAGATGATATGGAGAATCTGTGAAATCATGTCTTTCTGAAAAGGGGAAAGATTGCACACATTCTATTTTTCCTGCTAGTATATTTATATCAGGTAGCAGTATTTCAGCATGGGAGTCTGTGCTGTGCATCGAAAAAGTTTTACAGAAGCCCGAGAAGTTACATTTTTCATGACGGTGCCCAATCGAACGTGTATGCAGCTGAAACCCCTTTTGAATTTACCACGTCTGTTTTTCTTTCTCTGTTTTCTCTTTAAGGGGAATCCATCCCTATTAGGCTCTTCTTGGCTGGCTATGAGATGACCCCCACCATGCGAGACATTAATAAGAAGTTCTCCGTGCGCTATTACCTGAACCTGGTGCTGATAGATGAAGAGGAGAGGCGTTACTTCAAACAGCAGGTATCGCTCTGGTGATGCAGGTCCATGTGGAAAAGGCTCAACATGTGTTTGGATCTTTATCATGACCAGCGTTAGGGAAGACCAGATGTTAATGGCTGGAGCCTTCGTGCTTCCGTGCTACAGTCCAGTAACACGTAGGACAGCTGGTTTGAGTAGTTCCTGTCGAAATCCGGAACTTTTTACAGAAAAGCAAATCCCGCATCCAGTATGTCTCTTAAGTCTTGTGGTCTGGAGTCGGACGCGTTTCATGTCATTAGGGCTTCCCAACCTTTCCATGACCGCGGACCAACAAATGTTCTGCAGAAATGTCACTGACCAGTAAAGCTTGTCGTTCAGGATGTGGGGGGGAACTTAACCGCCCCCTTCCCCAAACTGGCGGTTGGGAACTGGTGTAATAAAATATAATCCAGAGGGTGCTACTCGTTGAGATGTGTCCAGTTGTTGTGGGCCTTATTAAAGTCTCAGAACGACAAGAATTGTACGCAAGCACATTGGCGAAGCGTCCGTCCGTCCTTCCTGCTTACAGTAACCCTCCCTCCCGCAGGAGATCACCCTCTGGAGGAAAGGGGACATCGTGAGGAAGAGCATGTCCCATCAAGCCGCCATAGCCTCGCAGCGTTTCGAGGGCTCAGCCACCTCTGAGAAGGCTTTAGCCCAGGCCAAGGAGGACAGCAACTGAGTCCCTCTGCCCAATCCACCAGCTCCTTAGGAAAATGAGACTCTGTGTCTGTGTGTGTGCTGGTGAGTGCGTACGTAAGGACAGCGCCGGGGAGGGGGGGGGGGGGGCGTCCCCCGACCCCAGAAATTACCACCAACCATGGTGTGAAAAGCCTCCCTTTTAATTATGGCTGTTAAAATAAAGAGATTGGAGAGGCAGAGGAAGGACTGGGTTTATACTATGGGATCAAACGCAAAAGCTGTGTTACAGTTTAATATTATTAATTTTCTTTAGTTTTTTAAATCATCATGTCGGGATTTTTTCCAATTGGCTGTTTCCATCATTGACAAGCTACGTGGCTTTTTTTTTTTTTATCAAGTGTGCTTTTTCCAGTGGTCATTTTAACCTTTTTAGTGTTTCTGTATGTCAGTGTAATGACCTGCGATTCCTACCCACGAACACTAATCAAATTTAGCAAAAAAAAAAAAACATTGCCTAATGCAGGCATTTTGTTTTGCAATCCTTGTCCCGTTTTCTTCCTTAAAGATGTCTTCATGTCCGACTTCATATTGATGTGGATCATCACTAGATGGCAGCCTATACTGCACTTTCACTGTCCAGTGCTTTGAAGTACAACATTAACTCCCATAACTCTTTTTCACGCATAGAGACTTCAGTTATAAGTGCATTTTTTTCCCCGAGCTGAAATTCGGAAGCTTCTGCTAAGCTGTGACTTGGGGCTGGGGTGTGTTTTTAACAGCTGTTTTTGGCTAATCGGTATAAATAATATACATACCGGTAGTTTAGATCAGTGATTCTCAACCTGGTTGTCGTGTTTAGTTCACATTTTCGCTCCGGGAGCCGGGAGGGAGCAAAAACGTGGACTGTCTGGGGGTCCCTGAGAAGCAGGTTGAGAGACGCTAGTTTGGGTGAGGACTATGGCTAAGATGCGTGACCATCTCGGACCATTCCGAAATGAAAGTATTTGCATATACATTAGGGTATTGCAGTACTGTCTGTCATCTTCTAGTACCATGCCTTCATTTTCATTGCGACATTTTTTTACTATTATTCATATCATACACACACTTAGTTTCTATTTTCAGCTGATGAAAGGCCAAAATGGTGGGGGGGG
>JABFDZ020000042.1:20541402-20553802 GCA_019775955.2 Pollimyrus isidori
CCCACAGCATTAAAAATGGTACCGACCACCACACAATTCACACCACTTCCATCAGGTTGACACTACAAGAGTGTGAAATCAAGGAACGCAGTTTGGGCCACCAGTCTTGTGAATCATTTTCACCCCCTGCCCCCCTGACATCCCCAATTTTGTTGACACAATGTACTTCTAACCAATGAGGTGATTCATTTGCACTCCAGCATACGTGCAATGGACAGTGTTGCACCTAGACCTCCGGAAACTTTGCGCAACAACTTACCGGTAGTCATTTGCACGCACTTCTCTATCTATATCTTGCATTTAAGCTGTAAGCGCCGTAATTTGTGTTTTGTGTTATATTTGTGTTTACTGGTGACAGGAAAGATATGCCTAGGTATTTTCATTGCAACTGACCATTTGCGGTGCATATGATGATAAATTGTTGATTTCCTGCTGCTTTATGCATGGAAGTGGTCATTCTGATTTGCAACAGCCTTACCAAGAAAACTCCATAATCTATTTAGAAGCATTTAGTCATCTATTGAATGTATAATTTCAATAACATATGAGTACATGGTATGGAGGCTTATTCCCCCCCCCCACCCCCTTACATGAGTCAAGGTGATTCTTTTCTCCAGCAGTCTCACACAATTTCCTGTTTTGATTTTATCAAAGCCAGGATGATAAAGTTGCTTGTTCTGGCAATACATTGGGTCTCACCTTTATTTACATTAATAAAAGAATACCCCAAAGAGAAATAAAACACCTCTGCTTACACAGTAACATACTAATAAGCAGATGACAAGCTTAGGTTGTCAGCATAAGCTTCATGGAGTGCTGACTGTGTGAATTTATAAACTATGGAACGCTGTTCCAAACCATCATCCTTCATGGAAAGGAATGTTTGTTCTGCTCAGCCTCAGCCTGACCTCCCAGGACTTACGTTCACATTTTGTGTCCCCAGTAAAATTCGATTCTGTTGTCAGGCTGTTTCTAACAATTTGGGTCTTTCAAACCCTGGACCTCACAGCCTACGCTGAACAAATCCGGTGCTGTCAGCCTATGATTTCATGGTTAGAGTATCTTAGCACGGTGAATATATCAGCTATTAGCGCTCTGCTTGTTTATCCTCTCATTACATACTGATTTCCCATTTGCTGTTGTCCTTTGAAGCTACACCCATTGTAGCACTGTGAATCTGTATTTACAATGCAGCTAAGATACCACTTTAAATTTACCCTCTTACACTAGCTATATAATAGCCCTGTGAAGCTCTACTCAGTAGCTACTTTTTCGGGTGCACCTACTCATTAACACAAGCAGCCAGCTCCTTCAAATAGCAGATCATGTGGTGTAACCGAATATGTACAGCATACGGGGTCAAGAGCTTCAGTTACTATGTGGCTATGGGTTAGAACGGCTAAGACGTGTGATCAAAGCTATTTTAAACGAGGTGTGATTGTTGGCGCCTGCCATGTTGATTCCAGCATCTCTGAAACAGCCACCCTCTTTCACACACGTTGCCAGTCTATTCTTGCAATAAAGACATTCTAGAGCCACAAATCTATCCTCTTACAGTACGTACATTCCATCACCACAAATCTTTTCTCTTAAAGTAGAGTTACTTACATTAAGTAACTTACATTAGAGTTATTCTATAACTATAAATTTGTTCTTGTAAAGTGCATCCATTTTAGCACCATGAATGTTACCGTTCTTAAAACCGTGAACCTATTCTTTTACAGCACAACCATTTTTGAATCGTGAATCTTTCTCTTGCAGCATGGCTGTTGTAGAACTATGAATCTGTTCTCTTATAGTAGGGCCAATCTAGCACCACAAATCCATTCTCTTGAAAAAGATCAATTATAGAACTGTGAAACAGTTTTCTTACAGTACACCCACCCTAGAACCCCAAATTTATTCTATTGCTGTAAAGACATTGTAGAACCATGAATCTATTCTCTTACAGTAGAGCCATTCAAGAACCAAGAGTCTGTTCTTTTACAGTAGAGCTATTCTAGAACCACAAATCAATTCTCCTACAGTAGTCATTCTAGAATCAGGGATCTGTTCTCTCACAGCAGAGCCATTCTAGAAGTATGAATTTGTTTTCTTACAGTAATGTGGCTTTTGCACTATAATCCTATACTCTTACAACAGTGCACCTTTTGCACTATGATCCTATCCTCTTACAGTAGTGCACCTCTTGCACCGTGAACCTATGCTCTTACAGTAGAGTGGTGCTAGCACTGGGCATCTATCCTCTTACAGTAAAGCCACTCTAGCACTGTTTTTCAAGTCTCCATCTCTAAATTTAGCTCCCACAGAGGCTCCTGGGTGGCAGCCATCGTTACCTCGCAGCATTACTCTGGAAGGGAATGTATGAGTGAGTAGGATGCTGATTCCCACCACAGGAAAGCTAAAATTGCTTAACTTAGCATTCCATTCTGTGCAGGGCATTAACATTGCACATTGGCATGTCAAAATATGTACATTAATTTATTTAAAAACAACCGTCAACGGGGCATTGTGTGCGGTTTTTGTAGCACTTTTGTTATATATTGTGCAATACATACACACCTTTTATGGCATGGTACAAAACATATTAACAAAAATATTTACCATGCACATACTCACACACACATGTTTCATAAACACTCAGCTGTGATGTCATTAGTAGTAAGTTTGTGGTAATTAAGGCTCCAGTCCCAGAGGCTGCTGAATTCTGTGTACTGACACACAAGGGCTAATAATAGAGATGGCATTTCAATTCATTGTGTTATAACTTCTGTAAGCGGCTTGACAAATCAGTGTGTAAATACAGCCAGGTGAAGCAGAATTGGAGTGTAGAGGCATTGGGTATTTTTTTTGCTGAGGTTGGCTGTCATTTTATGTTTTAGCTGTGGTGAGGGTTCAAGCTGGGGCCGTCCCAGTTCGAGGTGGAATGACTAGGTTCCATGTGAGGTTCAGGTAAGGTTGGATGTGGAGGGTGAGAGTCTGTACGTGTATGATTTGCCTGAGCAATTTTCTAGGTAATACGGTTACAAGCTCATTTGATTTCTCTATGACAGGATGAACGAGCAAGTGTCTGGCAATAGTTTTGACCACACTTCAATACAACACTGTCTAAAAGCCTGAACAGGTAGATAATGCGTGTCTGCTTGGACCATGCCCCTCCTGAAGGTCTGATTGAATATCTCACCAGCCTGGTTTCAGCTGCAACCTCTCCTCAGGCCTGACTCCATCTGCAGGATGCTGTATCACTCAGTTCCTCTGGGGTAATTTAAAATTCTCAGCCTAACCGTGGATCCTCGAAATTCATAATTATCCAGGATACCACCTGGTGAACATCCACCTTATATGGTCTGTGGTAGAGAGACTGTAATGGGCTCATTGTGTAGATTTTTACCTCCGGGTAGGAAGTGTGTGATAAGAATTGAGATTAGGTCAGAGATGCCAGGTTCCCATCATTGCTGAAATGCACCATGAACACAAGCCATGAACACTGAAGGATTATCTGAAAATCACTGGCAAACCTTCCAGAAAGACATTTGTTAGTCAGAACCGGAGCGACGCGGCCAACAGCCCCGGCCGCCTCACTCAGCACCGTGTCACTCGCTAAGAGGTTCATAGGTCACCTTCAGATAATGGTGGTGCAGAACCAGAAGTGCCGGGGAAAGAGAGGGGAGAGGAGCGACAAAAATGTGTTCAAAAGGGACTATAAAAGGCATGAAAGGGAACAGGCATCTACATCAGCAGCTCTATGCAGGGCAGACTGGGCTGAAATAGGTAGGATTCCCAGGAACAATATCATGGAGACACTAAAGGAGCATCGAAAAAAACTGAAGAACTGCTCTATAATCTCTAGAATTTTTAATCGATAATTTAGGTGCTCTAGAACTGAAAACTAGCTGTTTTGCTTTTGTTTTTATTTTAAGAAATACAAGCTATTGTCTATCCGACTAGAAGGTATTTTCTTATCTGTTATCCTGTGTTTGGATGTATGGAGTATTTGTTGTATATATGATTGTATATTTTTGATAATATAACCCTGCGTTTTTTGACTTGACCACCAGCACATTACTGACTAATCAATATCTCATTAACTTTTTAAAACCAATTAAGTTCATTAATTAAATGAGCTGGCGATGAAATTTAACATGGAAACCAACACATGGAATGGCTGAGGTGCCCCTGAGGAGAGGTTTGGTGTCTATCTAGCCGTCCAGCAAGATATCAGTGACTTTTTTGGGGAACTGAAGAAATCACTTTTACTTTTCATTGTGCTGCTCTTAATTTGCATATGTTCTGATGCTGAATTATGGTGTTCTTCTAGCCAGTACACTTACTACCCAGATAAGCAGCTTTAAACATTTTCTTTGACTGCTTAAGACTTTTGCACAGTACTGTGTATATAGTTTATTAAGCAGTTATAATGGAAGCATTTCTAAGCAGCAGGAAACCCAGCAGAATTCCACACTGCCTCATCAATCTCTCATTTAATCTCTCAGAACTGAGCTGTTAATAATATTTCACTCCTTCATATTTCTCTCCATTAATACGTGTGAACCCGGAGACGTCCATCTCCCATCCTTTTTTACTTCATTAAAACAGCAAACTAGACGTCTTCAGCATTTTGTTAATTAGTACATATTTCACGTGACTGGCTTTTTAATGAGAATTTACCTTTTATTTCTGTATGATCTCTCCTAGTGACAGCATGTATGCACTGTTATACTACATATATTTTAACAGGTCAATGTTTCTTATTAACCTTAAGTCACATACATAACACATACAGTTTATGGGCTAACGTGGTTCTAAGACCTATGCAGAAAGGCAGGTTCTAGAGCAGTGGTTCTCGAACTGTAGTATCAGAACCCCCATTTATCCTTGGTCATTGGGTCATGGCAATGGTGAAAACAGTGGCAAAATTGTCCACCTTTAGGGGGGCTTTTGGATCATGACCCAGCAATTAAGAGATATTGTTCTAGACCCATATCTACTGCCAGAGGATTAACAAATCTGAATAGATGAGCTTGTGCATCAGGAAAGAAGCCTCGGTCTGTCCTGAGTATTAAACCTGATGTGGATGTCTGTCCGGTACAAACTAATATGATGCTGCATGTGTCTTTGCACAGAGGGTAACAAGGAAGAGCCTTATCATCCTTGTGCTCTGCTGATACATCCCAGCTGTGGTTCCCCTCTACTTGCTCTCCGCTGAAGATCTAGGACCATCTGCAGCTTGTGCCTCGCGGTTGTGAAAACGCTCTCTCCTATCAGCTGGAACTTGGCATGTCTGCACTGTGTGTCCTGGACAGTTTTTCTCCAGTGGCAAATAGTTCCCAGCTTGCACTTCAGCACTCCCAACTATTGGTTTGTAAGGAATTGCGAAATCTCTCAACGCTCAATTGAATTGAAAACATTGTGTTCATATCTTGGGCTCCAGGCGGCTTAGGGATGGCAGTAAAATACTGCAGCTTGGTCTCTCTTCATAAATCAGGCACTTTATGCTCCTGTGTTCCCTTAAAAGCGTCGCTGAGGATACTATTATCACATCGGGATAAAAACATATATATATATATATCACATCAAGATAAAACAAATATTTGTATTCTCGGTTAAACATTTCAGCTGCGGCTTAAAACAATACTTTGTTTGTAAGTGTTCCCACCAAGCGCTGGCTGTGAGATATAATTAAAGTCTTAAGCATTGCAGGCAGAGTAAATTAATTCAGCCGGATCTGTGAGTGTCTGTGGGCTTGGGGAATGCATTTTGAGGTGATTCCCTGTGGAGCTGTGACAGGCAGCGTCGATCTGCAGCTCTTAATAGTCTTCTTAGACGGACTCCACAGCAAGAAGGCACAGGCCTGTATATAATGTGGATTACTGCTGACTGGTACAGCATATCCAGTGAAACATTCTGCTCTAGATGCACTTAAAACGGCATAAGACTCTTCCACGTTTATCAAATTGGCTCATTTAGCAGGCTAAATAGGTGATATATCAGGTGCTGCAGAAGAGTCACAAAAAGTCCTATCAGATTGTAGAGTAACAGAAGTAACGGAAACAATATATTATGCAATGTACTGCTTACACTTGTAGCTGGCATTCACTGCAAGCTCAGCTTTCCTGTACCTACTTAATTTCTTGACATTACGCATGCTTGTGAAGTGTTATTTGCCTCACTTGCTTGTTGTTTTGGACAAAAGGATCTGTAAAACAAAGTGCATATAAATATAATACCTATATGAAGTAGAGCCAGCCTTGAGAACAGCTTAAGTCCTTGGAATGCTTTCATAAAAGTCCCAAGCTGTGTGCCTTGGGATATTGGACAATTCTTCAAAAACAAAAGTCTGCAGTTCTTTCAGGGATTGAGGAGAAATCTACTCCAGAAGGTCCCATAAAGGATTAATGATGTTTAGATCTGGTGATTGGGGAGGGCCAAGGAAGGCATTTGACCTCATCCTGAAACCACGTGAATGTGTTGAGCAGTGCGCATGGGGGAATTGTCATCCTGGAAGATCGGAACATTGCGAGGGGATGGTGTCTGCACCGTAGGGAACACCTGGTCTTGTGAAATGACCTCATATTCTTAGACCATTAAACCATGGTGAAGAAGCACCAGAGCTAATGATTCCCATAAGATAGCTGCCCACACCAGCTGCCCTTGCCAAAAATCCCAACTTAACCACACGAATCACAAGCCCATGATGCGCTGCGTTTATTCACAGGCGTCTCAGAGCGGCTGATTCTGTCCTGCAGTCATTTTTGAGGCTGTATCCTCATAGTGTTCGAAAACTATCCTGACAAGCTTCCATCGATCCCTGTCAGTGAGCTTTGCCTTGCGATCACTGTCCCTCTTAGCCAGTGCTATTCATCCATGTTTGGCGTCATTCTGTCATGGTCTTTTTTCCTACTGCACCACTTGAGACATTAATTAATGATTCGGCTTTTGTGAAGGATGCACCTGCAATTCAGCCACCGTCTCTCTGGCCTCATACTGTTGGCTATTTCTCGTTGCTTTGAAAACACGCATCAGATGTGCTTAATGTCAGGCCTCATTCATACTTGACATGTGCCGCTAATTTGCATAGAGATTAATATGACTCACATTTCTAGCTGTGATTTACTTACTTTAAAGTTAAAGTCTGTTTTATGTGGCGCTTCCATTCTTTTTTATTTTTGTATCTGGCTAATATGAGCATAAACTGATCTAAATGGGACAGAGGAGTGAAAGTTATTCTGATATAAGAAAGCAGGAACGTTCATTAAGTGACTGCAAGGACAGAAGCTTCAAATTATGCAGAGAAAATTATCTAAACATAAAATCAGTTCTGATTTTAAGTGATATGAAAAGTAGTAAGAGACCTCTTTAGGAAATCACAAAGATTTTACGTGATTACATTAAATACTCAACTGGAATCAATAGAGTTTGATTCTATTGTAATGTATTCTATTTGTTCTAATTTTCTTATAATGTCATATGCTAAATATGTTTTGTGTTATTGTTGATTAAGAATAGAGTTTAATTGGGTGACGCACATGCAGATACCAAAGACGCCCGGCTGGGATGAGACGGCTTTTGTGTTATTATAGACTGAAAAGCTTTGTTCTGAATGTCAGATCACAGTAAGAATCCATCAGGCCAGGAGAGGAAGCGACCCTGGGGAAGATGGGAGGGTTCATGGATCAGGGTTCGTGTTTTATTAACGGGCAGCAACGCTCTGGGTTCACGAGCACCAGCAGGGGGCAGTGCAGGGAGGGGCTTCGGGCACATATCACACTTGGTACATGAGCTCTGAATCCAGAGTCACTCTGCGGCACCTTCACTTGACTGAATCTGCAGTGTGACCTACCCCCCCGCCCCTGACATCACACTGGGCGTGGCCCTCAGCATTACTGAGCTGACAGTTAAGGGTCTTAGTTCTCTGTTGTGCAAAAGTCTTATTCTAAGAAAGAGGATCTAGATTGTTTCTGGTGATGGTGACATAGATTGGACAGTTTCTGCTTATCAGCACCGAGGCCTATTTCAAAAGTTTTGACCACTCTCTTCTCACCCATGAGTGAATCCTTTCCGTTTCATCACCAGAAACAGCCTGTTCAGCTTCGCTGTTAGCTGTCATGTCACAGATAAACTCACCTACAACTCAGAGGCCTTTTTGTGAGCAACAGCAACGCCCCTTTATACATTCTTGGTGGTAAACGTTCTGCTTGATCTTCTGTTATGTCATTCTCTCCCATGGCTGCTGAGTTGTCACATTGCTAGTGCCACCGGAGTCAATCAGAGCTCAGTTTTACGGCACCTACACTAACTGTGAGTCTGTCTGATGCATCCTCCTCCTCAATTTTGAAGGCAAAGTCCATTTCCTCATTCGTGCATCGAGCTGTTTGCACATTGCTTTTTGGAAAAATTAGCATCTCTGTCCCACTTGTGGCAAATCTGTCCATACGCTAGACATTCTGGGCTTCTAAACACTCAGCTCGTCGCCACCCATAATGTTTCACTCACTACACTTATTCTGTTTCTACTCCCGCAAACTTGCTAAGTCATCATCCTTTCTGTGAGATGTGAACCTACAATCTCAGCATCAGCATTTGATGTGCTTCGGTTCGATGTGGCAGCCATTTGTTCCAAAATATACAAATGGCTATTTCAATAATCTCATTGTGGGCACCAAATCTGCAATCTCATGCCGCTTGCAAAGTATCACGTGGTCTCACCTTCCTTTAGGGCCTGTCTTCTTTAAGCTTTAAGTAAGTAATCTTTATTTGTATAGCACCTTTCACAGGCAAGAGCCACAGAGTGCTTCACAAGATATTAAAAATAATAAAAGACCTAAAAACAAAGAATAATACATAACACATAAAAGGCCAAAAGCATCCATGTGCTACTCCCAGAACACAGCAGCTGTCCGGCAGCTATACCTGCTGTATATTGTAGCTTGTAGCTTTCCCTTTGAAAACAAATCTTGCACTTCTGGTCCTACTAGGGCCTACAGCAAAGTGCGTCCATGATTCTTCATACTGTCTGTAGCATCCCCTGACATAATAAGCCCTTTCACGTCAGCATATCACTCAAATGAAGTAAGCCATCCTGCCCAATGTGAGACAATAGTGGTGGAACCATTACATCAATCACATTACAGAGTGCTGCAATTCCCCCATTTCAACTGATTATTACCGCAAATAACACATTTCCAATGCTTCAGTCCCCATCACCAATGTTGTATTTGCGAGTCTAGTCAATTTACACGGGCTGTTTTTTACTCCCATACAATAAACCGAGCTTACACCGCTTTCTGCACTGTTAACAGCTTTATTCCACTCAGCCATCAGTTCCAAACCCAGGGCATCTGACCCTCAATACTACAGGCACCACCTAGATTCCTAGAAAGTAATCCAATATGTTAAAGCACATGCAATCACTCAGAACCTATTACAGCTCATACTTTCACACTTCATGCATTAATGCAGTTAAATATTCACAGGATTTCTGTTACACTCTCTCATGTACAAATGTATTTTCATGGGCTAATGTTGCCCCGCTGGGAGCTGTTTTTTACTGGCCCAAGCAATCCTGAAAAAAAAAATGGTTTCATGTTTTTCTATGAGGATGATCAGATTGTGCACAGCTCTCTCTCTCTTTGAATTAATAAGAAATCAGAGCAGACGTGTGGATGGTCAATGGCTCAGGGGGCTGAGCTGTTGTGCTTGTGCTCAGAAGGTCATTGGTTCAAGTCCCTGAGGCAGCAAGGCTCTCAACCCCCATTTGCTCTGAGCTGAGATCAACATTTAAAATCATCCCCTGCACTAACTCTTCCTTTTTTTATTTACCACAGACATGTTTGTACATCCGCTTACTAACAGGCTGACGATCACTGTCACCAAGGACCGAACCTGCTTCCTCTCACGCACGTAATGAATTAACGGACCCCCTACAAAAATAAAATGCAAGCATAAAGTAAAGAGCTGGTCAACATGGTGAGGCTTGGGTTTACTCCTCCGCAGACAACAATCACCTAGGCCTGCAGTACATTCATATACATTTACAGTAAATTACAGACAGGCAGCTTAGACAAGGCACCAAATATCATTTCATACATTTCATTTAGATGATCCGTTCTTCTACTTCCTTTATGACTCATAAAACTACAGTCTCCTCTCCAACAATCAGTCTCTTTTGGCTACACAACACATTTTCGGTGATGTTTATTATCAGTGCTAAATCAACTTATCATAAAGAACAACAATCAGCATTAATTCACTTAAGCCACTGACAACCCTAACATATAGAAACATGACAACAAATGAATAGATTTTAATTATAATGTTAACTACTTCTCAGGTAATTCTGCAGCTATGTCCTATATTTAGTACAATACCAACGGTTTATTAATTTAATAACCTATTTCCGGTCGTTCAGCAAACAATGAAATTATCGACCGCTGCACTCTTTGTATGGAAGCACATCTTGCGGTTTGAATCTTAATAGTTGCGCTTGCAGGCGAGTACAGCGGAAAGAAGAAGCACAAATTCACTGGACGCCTCTGAGACTGACTGGGTGCGTAACTATAAGCTGCTTCGTAAAGGTACCCTACATAGTTCATTTCTCACCGATTACCTTCGCCGAATACGCCAGATGACCAATAATTTTTGACGCGAATGGGCGAACGGGAGCCCTTTGGAAAGAAAGCGAAGAAACTAGCGAAAAGGGGTGAGAAAAAAACAAAGGAGCAGAAGGCATGGGCGAAAAGGGAAAGCTGTCGGCTATTTGAGGTCATTGCAATTTACCATTTACCGTCACACGGTGGGAAAACTGGGCAGCGATGGCACCTCGTGTGCCGGACCGTCATCCAAACGCAGCCGGTTCCCGTGCGCGGACACTATAGTTCAGCCAGTCGGACTGAAGCACCGGACAGGACGGAAAAAAGCTGCCGAACAATGAATCTATTTCTACAGCAAGAAGCACCGGGAGCCCCGACGCGCCGCTTTAACTCGCAACTTTGCATATTAAGCAAAGACAGCCCGATTTAAGACATTTTCTCGCTTTCCATTTAAGAACACATGACCCATCGCATTTAGTATTATATATTATGCTGATACATTTGGCAACATTCCTACCTTCTTAATTGATTTTTTTTAAAAAAGAACTATCATATATTAAAATGACGTTCCGAGTATTATCATGAAATGTTATAGGACCACGTTCCGCTCGCATGGATTCTGAAAAGTCTGTTTAAGCTGCTACAGTAGTCAGTATGCCCGCTGCTCTCTCGCCATCCCAAGCGCTGTATATAGGCATGGAGGTCGCAATAGCGGTGTCCTCCGTCGTCGGGAATGTGATGGTGGTCTGGGCGGTGAAGATTAATCGGAATTTAAGAGACACGACCTTCTGCTTCATAGTGTCTCTGGCTCTGGCTGATATAGCCGTGGGGGCCCTCGTCATCCCCCTGGCCATCACGATCAGCATCGGTCTCCAGACGCACTTTTACAGCTGTCTCATGGTGGCGTGCACCGTGCTCGTCCTGACGCAAAGTTCCATCCTGGCGCTGCTTGCGATTGCCATCGATCGGTACCTCAGAGTTAAGATCCCAACCAGGTAAGCATGAGGAAGCTCACAAGACTAACTATACGTTAATGATATACGTATTGAACGATTATCGCACTGACCATTTAAAATGTGTAGAAATGTTAGGCAGCTGTAAAATGTGTAGAAATGTTAGACAATTGAAAAAGTCGATGATAAATTCTCTATAAATAAACAAATAATGTGATATATTTGAATTTATTGCCCTATATATTTTGGTGCCGTCCGAAGCAATGAGTTTACCATCTGACAAGAAGATAGTTTTACATTTATTCCTGTGAATTGTCTAAAACGGAGATATGGGCCTCAGACAAATTCGTTATATGGAAATGCACATTTTGTTTGACTCATTTATGCATTATGTTTGGTTTGAGATAAACGGCGCATCTGTGATATAATTAAATTGAGCGCCAACTTTCGGCTTTTAATTTCTATAGATTTATTAAGATTATAAAACAAGTAGATTAAACTGAATTGCATATTATAAATTCATTGTACTCCTGTCATTCTACCACCCGAGAAACATATTCACTAGGAACTCTGGTCATTATGCTTGGTGTTCCTGGACACAACTGGAAAAAAAAATGCCATATTATAATATTTGTAATATATTATTGCAAGCTAACCTAGAGAAATTCATCTTAGTGCGTCTTATATAATGTTATTAGTTTATGTTTATATGAAGGTGCCGTGATTTTTTTTTTAATTGCGCAAGTTATATTAATGTTAAAAGCAAATGAATGACAATCATAGGGGGGAAGATGGTGGTGCAGAGGGCAGTGCTGTCGTTCAGCAACCAGAGAGTTGCTGGTTCGAGCCCCGCCCGATG
>JABFDZ020000042.1:20587446-20599333 GCA_019775955.2 Pollimyrus isidori
GAGTGAGTCTGGAGAGCACTGACTCGTGTGTGACTTGCGCAGACGAGGACAGTGGGAGTGACTGGTCCACGGACAGCTCTGAGTGAGTCTGGAGAGCACTGACTCGTGTGTGACTTGCGCAGACGAGGACAGTGGGAGTGACTGGTCCACGGACAGCCCCGTCTGGAGCACAGAGGAGCTGCAGGAGCTGGATGCTGTGCCCAGCGTGACCGCACCGGGCCTGGGCTCCGACATTGTCCGCTGCATCTGCAAGGTGCAGGAGGAGAATGACTTCATGATTCAGGTTGGGGGCTTCTGCGGGTCACCTGACCATGGGAGGGGAGCAGGATTACAGGGCTGTTGATTTTAAAACCAGGATCTCAAAAACCTTTTGGTTGCCGAAAGTGAATGTGAGACTGTATGGGGTTGGCGTGTTCGGCGACTTTAAAGTATTGCGGTAACATCACCCCCCCCCCCCCCCCCCTTCAGTGTGAGGAGTGTCTGTCCTGGCAGCACGGTGCATGCATGGGGCTCATGGAGGACAACGTGCCGGAGAGATACACCTGCTATATCTGTCGATACCTGCCTGGTGAGAAATGCTGCCCCCTACTGGAAAGAAACTGTAGCGGTTTATAAGCTCATCCGTGGAAAAGTTTGTGGAAAGCAGTTTCCATGTATGACCTAGAGCGGGCAATTTAAGGAAATCTCAAGAATTAAAGTACATTATCTGAACATTTTTTGTTATAATTAATTTTTTATGTCACCTCAGGTATCCTTGCTGATTTGCGTGTGGTTTAAATTTTAACCACTATGCCACCTAGTGTCTTTGCACACTTTTTCTGTGCGTGTACATGATGGTGAGCGAAGATGGCTTATTGATTGTCGTACTGGCACTAATTTTCAGGGCAGAGGCGAAGCCTCCATTACAGGCATGACAGTGATTGGCTGAACAGAGGTCACATGTACGGCCTGCCATTCCTAGAGGAGAACTACTCCAATCAGAACGCCTCGAAGATCACCGCCGCCCACCAGCTGCTAGGAGACGTGCACCATGTCATTGAGGTGCTCAACGGCCTGCAGCTTAAGATCAGCATCCTGCAGTAAGTCCTAAGCTTGGGAGATGAGAAATGGAGCAGTTACCCCGATGGGCCTGCAGAGGGCGACATGCTGTGGGGCCCTCCCCTGGTTATTGAATACTGATCCTGTGTATTTCCCGGAATTCCATTCATTCCATTCAATAACATTCCTTTAAAGCTAATTTATTAATCTAATTAAGTGTTAATAATTAAATTTGCTTTAATTATTTTCTGTTGCTATTAATTTTTGCAGTAGCTTGAGATTGATGGCAACAAAATGCAATTAGCACATACTTTCTATTTGGATTTATGATTTGTATGGCACTTCATTTAATGGGTCTGTACTGTGTCATACCATTAGCAGTTAGCATTTTGTATAAATATTAACTAGTCAAATGAGGCCTTAATTAACAAGGGGAACAAAAATAAGCTTTCATAGAATTTGCAGGAACGTTTAAAATTCCAGGTCGGTTGGACATGGGTAGCAGGTGCCAGCACCTTTGGTCTCCCACCCCCGGCGCCGTTTGTGCAAAGTCGGCCTGTTCTCTCTGTTGGGTGTGTGTGTGTGTTTTTTCCTCAACAGTGCCACATCTGCCCTAATGAATCGGTGTATCTGGGTCGTGGATGGTCGGGTGACATAGAATAGTAATTTGTCTCTTTGTCAGCCCCATCTTTACTTTCATATTCAGCTGAGAGCAGGTTTGGGGATCACAGGCCAGGGTCACTCAGCAATGTTTGGGTATTTGGGGTGGAAAACCTTGCTTATGGGTTCAAAATGGCATCACTTTGCTGGTCACGGGGTTTGAACCGGCGACCTTCCAGTCGCAGACACAATCCTAGCCCACTGAGTCACACACCTCTGTGCTATGTAAATAACCACTGACTAGCTCAAAGCGAAATGATTCATTCTTTGTCACGCCTGGCTTTACCCTGCCTTGTGTCATCCTGACAGGAGCCAGTCACACCCTGAGCTGCAGCTCTGGTGCCAGCCGTGGAAGCGGGCGGAGAAGCCGAGGAGGGCTGCCAGCACGGAGAAGGGGCTGGCGACCCCTGCTGCCCTGGGGGACAACGCACAGGACGGGGGTGACATGTACCACTCGACACTTGTTGGAGAGGAGAAGATGGGCCACACTGCCGCCCAGGACTCGTATATCAGCAGCGAGCACTGCTACCAGAAGCCGCACACGTACTACCCAGCCACAGAGCAGCGGCTGGTGGTGGAGACTCGTGACTCGGAGCTGGAGGACAGCCTGCGCAGCACCGAGGACCTGCTGGCCCTGGAGCACCGGTACGGGGTCCCGCTGGACCCCGACAGGGGCAAGGTCCAGCCGTCCCTGCAGCTCGAGCGGTCGGCTAACGCTAAGGTGAGCGTGGCCCTGATTCGGGGGCGGGGCTAAGAAGACACCTCCCGTGTCATGACGAGGCTAAAAGCCACGGGGCGTGTTTACAGAAGGCGGACGGCTGCAGGAAGCAGAGCGGGGACAGGGGCGGCCAGGTGAAGAGCGAACCGGAGGAGCCCTGGCAGGAGGCTGAGGACAGCCTGCAGCAGCAGTGGCAGATGAACCTCCTGGACCACATCGAGGCTGTACAGGAGGAGGTCACGCACAGGATGGACTTCATCGAGAAGGAGCTGGACGGTCAGTGGGCTCCCCGGCCTCCAACAACTAAGGGCTGTGCCTTCTCTGCCCCCTATACCATGACCAGCCCCAGGCGTAAGCGACCTGAGTGTGGCCACCAGGGGGCGCCCCCAGTATGATCAACATGTCACATGGGAAGGAAGATAACTGACAGCTAGCTTACTCAAAATTTTCCGCACTTCAGCCCATTTCACGTAAGCGTTCAGCATCGCATCAAACTTCACATTGCCGCTCTGTTCATGTATGTCGACCAAGTGCTGAGATTTCATCCTAAAGCCTCTGGCGACTTTCTTTCACAGTTGATTATTATATTGATGATTATTAATGAATAATAATAATTTTTGAGTTGGTATTTTTCTGTGTAATTTCTGACATTGGGAGCTTGTTGCTAAACAGATGTAGCTAGCCTCATGCTAACATTTAATCTGAATTTCAAGCGCAGTGTTGAAACGGAAAATCTGAGCAGAGCGTGTCGCTCAAGGGGTGTGACGAGGGGTCGCGATTCGACGTTCAGCTCTCTATAGACAATAATGGAACGCCTGACCTAGACCACTGAAAGCCACCTTGGGCTACATTTAGCTTCATATCTCTCCGACTGCTAAGTTCACGATTTCCTCCTCCTCTGGCCCCATAGTTCTGGAGAGCTGGCTGGACCACACGGGCGAACTGGAACCGCCAGAGCCGCTGGCTCGCCTTCCCCAGCTCAAACTGCGGATCAAGCAGCTTCTCACGGACCTTGGCAAGGTGCAGCAGATGGCTCTCTGCTGCTCCACATGAGGGCGCCAGAAAGTCCTTTTTTTCATTGTTATTTTTTTTTAATTCAAGCCAGCAATGCTGATAGTGTTCAGACCCTGTGGCCCATTTGAAGATTTGTGAACGTAGAATTGAACATTAGAGGACGGGGATGAGGAAAGATGGCCTGCGGCGACCCCAGAAACAGCGTAAGCAAGATTCCGAACACAAAGGCCGGGATTTCAGTTTGGAGCAACAGGCACTATGCAACAACGCCAAGGAAGGATTGTACCAGTGGTCATACTGAAAGCAGAAATGCGACGTGCAAAACACACGTGCAGGTTTTAGCACTTAGAGTCCCGTTAGTCATTCCGCAATATTAATAATGTTTGTTTTGGTTACCATTAATCTATTACAGTTAAATGTGAGGACAGCTAACTGGTAGACATAGAACCCTTAAGCACTTGTCTTCACAAGACCGTGATAAGGGATTGTAACCGCATAACTCTGTTTATAAACATCTTTAACTCCGATATTTTGGTAGGATGTTCATCCATCTTCCAATCGCTTGCCTTGGTCAGCGTTGCCGGTATTTTTGTCATTTTGTTAAATAAGATTACCTAAAGCTTTTGGGACTTTTATTAATGAAATGCTTTTGAATTGCATAGCAATTATTGTTAAATGGATACATGTGTAATTTTTTCTTTTTAAGGATGAGGAGAAATGTATTTGTGAAACAAAGAGCATTTATATGTAATATTACATATTTTAACAGGTGTCGGAGCATACATTTGTATATAAATTTTATTTTCGTTGTCGTCGTGATAAATTGTTACTGTCTTCTATTTCACTATTGATGATAAATGATGTGCTTTGAAAAGCAAGTATTTCAAACTGCCTTTGTATTTACATGCGCCATTACGAGAAGCATAACTGCAGGCTTTGCAGATTCCTTATTTTATTGTAGCGTTCTTTCTAAAGACAAATATCAACTGTACTTTTGTGTAACTGTCTCCTTTTTCAATACAGAAACTCTTAACAGTAATGTGTTACGGGCATTGTTATTATGGTGTTTTTCTTCACGTGAATATTTCCTTACATTTTGGTAAGCTACTGCGGCGTCATGTTCACTTAATGGCTGTGATGTTCTGGCGATCATAACACTTTTAAATGGCGGAGTCAAATCTACAATGCGTGTCTGTTTCGTTCCATTTTTTTTCCACAGAAATCCCGATGGGGGTTTCCCATGCACATTAACAAGAACTAATCATCGGTTATTTGGGGAAATTTATATGTGCAGTAGTTATGCTTCTCCATAATGTTTTTTGTTTTGTTTTTTTTTTTTGCAGAGAGGAATTCTATCCTGGATAGAGATATGACCAAGCCTGTGTTAAATAGGGTGGCATTTTATTGCGTTAATAGCTGGGAAGAGAGGCGGAGAGAAGATGGTTGATTATAATAGGTGTTTTGCCATTCACTTTATTGAGGCTACTGTGCAGTATCTGCATTTCACCACAACGTGGACATGGCATCTGTTTGTAGACCTATTGTCGGTCCATCCATCCATCCGTTTTCTATACCTTTTATATTTATACCCAGGTTACGTTGAGGTACAGAGCATGAGGCAGGGGTCCATCTTGAATGGGTATGACACGTCATCACAGGACACGTGTAAAAACATGGGTACTTTAAATGTGTTAAATTGACCGAAACCAAAATATGAACATTGCTTATTGAAATAACTTGTACAAATGTAACATTCATTCATTATCTCTTTTCAAGACAGCCGAAGTGCTTTACAGAACCAAATGGAAAAATCACTTCAACCCCAACCACTGTCTAGCCCCCCCCTGAGTGATGCGAAGGCAGCCATTCTGCACCAGCATGCTCACCACACAGTAGCTGAGGTAGTGAAGGGGCAGGAGAGAAGTTGGCAGTTAGATATAGGGCAGTGGTTCTCAACCTTTTTTGCACTGCGACCCAATTTTTTCCACGCCAGCTAAGTTGTAACCCTATATCAGGTATAGGTGTATATATATATATCCTATGAGGTGTGCAGTGCGCTCTGCAATTTACACCAATAAATGACAATTGCACAAATTTGATTGGGGGTGCCAGTGAATTTTAAACAAAGCATCTGTGGTTTGATTTCTCAGATTGGTTGAGTGTTCTACTTTTTGCAGTTGCAGATCCCAGACCCGATTATATACAGTAGGTTAATTCTAGGACTGGTGCTGGGAAATCTGATCCTGGATCAGCAGAGGAGCTTGCTGACTTTAAAACACTTACATTTCCAATGCTGCCTCGTGACCCTTGAACAGCTTAGTTAACTAAAAAGGCGAGAGAGATGCTGTTCGGTTATATTTTAGTGATAGAAGTGCATAGATTTGTTTCTGTTTCAGGGCTTTTTTTTATCCATTTCCACATTGCTCATCTGGGAGAGGATCAATACTTATCTCTCATGTCTATTTGTGTATGCAGAGAATAATTATCATCATAACCAAATAATTTGGTAGATAAGCAGGATAATTGTATTTATATTAGACCTAAAGCATAAATAGAAAGGATTTGAGAGTAGGTTTATTCCAGAAAAATCTAAACTGCTATTAACCTAATACCAATGAGCAAGATGCTCAGGGTTATTTAGACAGGACATAACTCTTCACGTTAAGTGGCACACTTGTTATGAGTAAAAGTACTGACAAACACAAGATGATTCACATAAAAAGGGATGAAGACAGAAAAATGAATAAAAAGACAAGTGGCTTAACCAAGAGGCCGGTATATGCAAATACAGACCGGGGTGACGTCACCAGCCAGCGCTGCGGCCGTGCCAGACCGTACAATATATAATATTTTATTTAGATGTATATAGATAGTTTATTTCTCACTGACGACCAGCTAAACAGCAGCTGAAACGCGCAGATACGTGACAGACTTAACTACAATGTTTATGCGCGCCGTGTTGCCCACAGGAAAATTAATAAACTGAATTGTAACTTGCTACAAAAATTAATTACAAACGACTTCAGTATACTGACTTTTTGTGGTCCCTGTTATTACCTCGTTATGTCCTGCGAGCCTTTTGAATGAGACATCCCCGTACAGTCCTGCCGGGGGTGGCTGGGGGGCTGTCACTCAGCGCACGGCGACCGCACGGTTCCGCCCCCGAGTCAAATCCACCATCAGCGTACATATATCCTGATATATCCTGGGCTGCGAGACTCACAGTCCAAAGAAACACGCACGGGGGAGCGACGCTTTTTCATTTTCTATCCAAGCGGTAAGTCAGGCGTGTTTACCTAATATGATACCATGTAGCCTTTTCGCTTAGTGTTAGAGAGTATTTATACATCCAGGGCGATGCAGCGGTTGCTGATAGGTTATTTTTATTTAGATTACATGTAGATAAAACTAATCTGTTTATGTTCAACTACGTCGTTTAGCAATATCTACGCAATTGCCGCATTTTACGGTAAATACAACCCGGAGCCCTTTTCTTCAGGTAAGTTATAGATTATTCAAATAGACGTGTTGTTCACATTTACATGCTTTCAAGAAACTAAAACCCATGTCTAATCCATACAAATTAGAGATATCGCAGTATTGTAATAAGACGCGTAATACATGCATTTCTACGATTATGTAAAGCTTGCAAATGGTGACAAACTTTTAAATTAACGATGGTGAATTAGACGACGTTTCGACCGATGGACAGTAACCCCCCAGCTTCGTTATTAGGTAACGTGGGTTCTGGCAAACGCATCGGCGCACCGAAATATTAATATTTTAGCACATGGTCCCATTCAACAGATTTTCTCCGACGCGAACTCGTCTGGTTCTAAAGCATCGAAATTTTTAATTGGCTGAGCTGCAGCTTAATGCGATTTTAGGTGAGTCGGGAGTCAGGCGCATATATACCGTACGCAGTCATATGAAGTAAATCTAATTCGGTCGTTATAATATGGCTGAAGTGTGTTTAATCATCTATCTAAATGAATTCTCAAGCCTTCTTTATCAGAAATAAACGGGATGGAGAGAGGACAGCATCGTAACTAACCGGCAAGCTCTTCACACAGATGCAATTATGTCACCGCGATCTACGTGCTGGAAGCTGTTGTAATGAACTGTCCAGATATGCATTTATTGCAGCATGGCACTGTCACCATAAAGCCTGCGTCGCTGCATGGAGCCACGTGCATCATGACCTTGTTTAAAGTCATGTGAATGTTAAGGTGACTTAAGCAATACGACTTGATTTCTAGCATAGATAAGTATGTTTATACAACATTCAATGAAATGATCTGTTAACGCTCCGGTCTTTGTACGTAAAAGAATCCTGATGGGCAACCTCATCTGATTGTGGGGTCCGTGTATGTCACTAAAACCAACATCTGGTATTAGTGACTGGTGGTGGTGGTGGGGGGTATATACTGTGCGCCCCACTTACCTGATTGTAAGTGACTTCTTGTCATCCCTCAAAGTAACTGGCCCCTAGAAGGAGCCTGGGCTAGTTAAACTCTAAATAAGCAAACCGGAAAAACGGGTCACGATCGGGTCAGCCGTATGTTACAATCGACCTTATTACAACAATAATCAGATACCCGGGGGAGGAGACGTTGCCGGTCTCCAGTGTATTAACGATGGCAGAAATGCGAGCCGCAGCCGCCACTGCCCTCTTCAAACGTAAGAAATCTAAGCCAGAACCAAGGCGCTAATTCCAGCACCGGTGTGGTTTTCACGAACTTAAATGCTTCTCGAAATGCAAAAATAATTTTGGGAACGCGCGGTTGTTAACACACGTAGTGCATATATGGTCAGCAAGCAGGACAGGTCATTTTTATTGTCATTTATTTTTATGTGAAGGGAGTGGTAGTTTCCAGTAGACCACTTAACATGTTAGAATAGTGGAAATTTCCATTTGGTCGAATTCTTTAAGGCTGAATTCACAGCCCCTTGCTGTTTTGAGGGGTAGGAAGAGGAAAGAAATCAAATGTAGGATCCCACAATCTGAGAAGTGAGGGCCATAATAAAATAGCTCTATTTGTTCATGAAACATGTCTAGGAAAATGTGCTGGGTGTGGTCAGTTCATGATGTTCAGAAACCACCAGCCTGTTTTTAAAAGACTCTCTTATATGGGGTACGTTTTTACTTATGTATTTTGGTTTGTTGTCAAAACATTGCTGGTTTTACATTTTCCTTTGAGTTTCAGACTAGAGAGCAACAAGTCTGTTAGAATTTGGTGGGGGGGCTGTGTCCTGGGGCAGTATATTTTGCCAATGATGTACCTAACTAACATGACAGCTGTGTTGATTATTGGTGTTGTGGAACATCAGAAATATCACAAAATCGTGTCATTCATTTTTAAATTACTCTTACTTGCTATGAATATACCCTGTGTGATTTTTTTTTTGTTTCTATATCTATTAATTCTTAAATGTGTTTCTGCTGCTGGTAGCATATATGCTGTCTTTTAGCGCAGCTATGATTCATTTTAGAGGTTAAGATAGCCCAGTAATGTCCTGAGCCTCTTATTTACTGCTAATCTTGTATTACTTGGTCCATTTGCCGGGCAACAAGTGACCAAAACTGAGAGAGAAGAAAGGCTTGCAGCATCAGAGGGGTGCCGTGACATGGCTCTTTTAGTCTCCTCATCCATTAACCAGCATATAAATTACATTAATTTGGAAAAATCGGGTGCCCTGAAGCAGTGTGGCTCAAGGGCCTCGCTCAGGGACCCAATGGTGAAATCATTATAGGGGCAACGAGAGCAACCTTCCAATCCTGGGTGTAGTATCCAAGCCAATGAACCTGCTCCCTGTGTTTTCATACTTCCCAGATGTAAACTTGTACATTTCTGCTTTGTAATGTACATTATAATGTACAGTTTGTCCTGCAAAATGCATCAATAACATGAATCTGACTAGAATAAACAGTTAGAAGATGGATGGACGGATGGATGGATGAGTGTACTGAAGTGATCTTCTTTCCAACACTGTCCTTCCTAGTCTGAGCATCAACACAGAGGACAGTCTGACCTCCGTATAATGGGTACCACTCATCCCTCGTGGATTTCAGGCCAGAAGAGATGCAGTAATGGATCTGACCCTTCTCTGGCCACTGGTAGCAGCCTTAAAATATTATGTTTATCAGCTGCCGCCGATCAATATATTTCTGTGGCCTTGGACAGAACATTGAAGAAATTCATATATTTTAGATCAGATGAGGTAGTTTTCTACAGCATTTAAACATTATTTTTTTTACAAGACCACGCTGACACAGTGGAAAAGCTGGCGGAGTGACCTATATAGAGATCAGAGCCGGTCATTTTAACTATTTGTTCTGACGCATCTGTATTTGTTTTCAGAGTATGTGCTGGGAGGAGTGAAGTATCTGTGGTTGTTTTTATTCTGCTAGTCAGAAAATCTTTGAGCTACCAGTAGTCAGTTTATTGTTGCTGAGGGTGATTAAATTCAGCGTCCTTCTAGAAGGCTCCTGGGTTTAGCTCTAAATGAGGTAATGGAGTAGACAAACAGTCTTATTTTGTCCTATTCCAATGAACTCGCCTTTGTCTCGGGGGGCTTCTGTAGCTGTCCTCATCCATGTCTGTCTGATTCCTGTATACCAGTGTTTCCCAATCCGGTCCTCTCGGACCCACAGCCGGTCCACGTTTTTGCTCCCTCTGAACTCCTGACTGGAAAACAAAAACATGGACTGTCTGTGGGTCCCTGAGGATTGGGAAACACTGTTTTATATTTGATGTATACCTAGTGACAGTGAAAAATAGCCATTTGAGTAACCAGTCACTTAAAACCAGAATTCAGAAGGGCCTCTTTGCATGCACATAATCAGCATTTAAACGCCCACTCTGTGTAAATCAAAGGTAGGTATTTCAGTAGCTTCTGAAAGTCCACACCATGTTATCTTTCCAGAATCAGACAAAGCTAAACTTTTAGGTTGAGCTTATTCTTATTAATGACTCTGTCAGACACTTAGTGATGCACCGATATGCAGAGGTGGCAATTTCAGAACCAGAAAGTAAAAATCCAGAATGGGATTTTATTTCAACCAAGCAGTTGAGTACTCTGAGATTGTGACTCTTTAAGCTCAACTGGTTGGTTGAAATTAACCCATGGTCTGGATTTTTACCTTCTGGACTTGAAATTGCCACCACTGTCGGTATGGGAATTTTGACTGATTACGATAAATGGCTAAATTTGTACTGTCCCTGAAGCCTGGGGCCACTGGCTTGGTTAAATGGTGAATGAGCTGATGAAATTCCTTCCCCACTACAGAAAATGGCTGGTTTTCCAATGCAGTAACTCTGTTATTTTAGTATCTACGTCTTTAGCATTGGTACTGGTACTCCGAATATTGACTGAAGTCTAAATATTGGCTGTCAATATTGACCAAGACTGAGATCAATACTGATGTCTTTTTAACAAACATCGTCCAATACTTATATGTTAATGAATATATTGTGCGTCTCCAATTGAGTTGGCTGTTGCCTTGGGGTGTTTCTTGATATTTCAATAAATATAGTTTTATTTGTCGCAGGTCACATGCTTTAAAAGACTTGGCAAAGGCCAATGAAGATGACCACGTTTTTTGCCTACACATCTTTCTTTGAATTAATAGTAAATATAGTGTAAAGTGTAGTAAGTCTATTATTGTCGCTTTCATACAATATGAAAATATGGCCCCTGTGGACGTGATGAGGCTTGGGATTGGCCATTGCGGACAATAATTGGCTAGACCAATGGCTTGCGTTAGGTTGAAGGTCCTGCTGGTTGGTAAATGGAGAGCTGGGGGAGAGAATCGGGAATTGCAGCTTTAGTTGAGGATGGTGAGTGCAGATATGGGTTTTATAAAAGCAGTGATGGAAATACACAGAAGAAGAAGACAAATCACCACAAGCAGGAACTGGAAGTGGGTACGTGAGGCTACTGGGGGGAGAGAACAGAACTGGAGGCTCAAAGAATTGTGAATAAGGGACAGGCAAGCTCGTCGTGTGATGTTGCCCCCCCCCCCCCACAATGCCTAATATAAAGTACCTAAATAATACCCCCAGACCAGATTATACTGCCTCTTAGGCTAAATGTACCCTCTGAAGACTAGGTGGTTGGGTGATAGAGTCTCCAGACAATGGCGCTTCATTATTCTTATGCAGTTGTAATTTTTCAAGGCTATTATTATGCTTTCTCTCGGGGGGGGGCGGGCTGCAGCAGGTGTGAGTCTGGGGTATGTCATTAGTCAAGCACAATGTTATGAATGTTATGGTAAAGGAGAGTCTCTGTTTTTATTATGGGTCATAGTTGGGAGGGGGGTTGTTGAAATTTCTTTATAGATATCTGAGAGGCTGGAATTTTATAACTTTTGGCAAACCCTCCCCCCGTGGGGGGGGGGGGCCGCCCCCCGGGCGGGGGGGGGGGGGGGGGGGGGGGGGGGGGGGGGGGGGGGGG
>JABFDZ020000042.1:20611258-20626328 GCA_019775955.2 Pollimyrus isidori
CAGCCGTCTCCCACACGACACTCGCTCCGGGTCACGACAAAACCAGCGGTAACGGTCTGACTAGCCAGCGGCTCTCTCTATGGCATTGGCCACACCGGGACCTGCCAACAGTCAGTCCTTGGGGGTTGGGGGGGGGTTATTGGCTTCCCTCCGCCTCATGTGCCCCCTTGTTTTTCAGAACCCCCCACCAAGCCCTTGCTGTTGCCAAGGCAACCCAGCTCCTTTCCCGAGCTGGCTTTGATGGCTATTTTTACCCTCTTTTTTTTAACCGCAGTAATTTTTATGGCTGAATGAGCAGCTCTCTGCGCGGCTGGGAAGCCTCTGTGTTGTCATACCTGTAAGTTGGTAAAGCTTTGCAGATCGTCGTCAGCCATGTTTTCTTATTCCTCCCCAAGAGAGGGCATCGCAACCCCATTTACAGCTCAGTACTGATCACATACTGAAATCAGACCACAGCTTCTGTATAACATACATCTTATTTGTCTGTGTAAGATACACAAGAACAGCTGTTCAAACATATAAAACACTATTTTTTAAAAAAATATTTTGGTTATTTTATGCATTATCCTCTACGTACATAGAGCATCCATCTATCCATCTATCCATCCATCCATCCATTCATCCATCCATCCATCCATCCATCCATCCATCTTCTATAACCTCACAAACCCAAAATGATTCTTTTTTTCACCATCTTTTTAATTATAAGGGTTTTTTCCTCCCCAGCTCTGAGAGAATGCAAACAATGAGTAAAGGGCACCTCCCTCCTCGTGGGTTTTGTGCAACCTTTACAGAGGTCAGCGCTGCAACGCTGCGCAGCCTAACCAGAGGACGTCCATGCTGTGGGCTGGGCCCAGCACAGCGGCCCATCCTGGGGGCTGGAATCAGGCCCTGGCCCACTGCCATCGCTTCCCCCAGATTAATGTCTGAGGGGCAGGAAGCGACAGATGCGCGGAAGCCGGCAGAAACTGGTGTGATATAAATGGTGGTGGCGCATCCGGGTGGTCCGGTTTGCTTCAGCAGGCCGAGCTGTTTTGTTTTACTGAGCCAGTGTCACCGGGGTGACGTGTGACGCGCATGTTAACGTGCAGATGGGGAGGTGCAGCCCCCACCGAGCCCCACCTGCCGCCATGGCGACAGACAGATCATGCGGTGTCCTTTTCAGGGTGACTGTTGCGTTGATTCTGGGGGTGTGGCCAAAACTGCAAGGCGGTTAATCAGACATCATATCAGTGGAACATCTCAGAGCCCAAAACGATCCTTTACATCAGCCTCCAATCGTTCTGCTCCGACTCACCCAGCCTCTTTCTCACACTCTGTCCCTTTCACTCCTCTGTCCTTTTTCTTTCATATCACCCTCTGTCCTCTCTTGGTCCTCTCTCCCTTATTATCACTCTTTCTCTACTTATGCCCTCTTTGTCTGCTCTCCCTCATTCTCTCCTCGTTTCCTTTCATTTTGCTTTCTCTTATTGCCCTCCTCTCTTTCCCCGTACACTTTCTTTATATTTGTCTTCTCTCTCACTCCTTGCCTCTCTCCTCTCTGTTCCTTCCTTTTTCTAAGTCACTCTCTTCTCTCTCTGTCTTTCTATTCCTCCTCTCTCTCCCCTTTATCCCCCCCTTTATTTTTTTCTCTCTCCCTCTCTCCTTTTCTTCCTATCTTATCTTTCCTCCTCTCATACTCATACTGTCCTTTATTCTTCCTCTCTCATCCCCATCTTTCATCTCTCATCCTTCCATCTTCCCGTCATTCTCTTCTTTCTCTGTTTTTATCCTCCGACCATTTCTCACTCCTTTTCTTAATTCATCCCCTCTCCTCTCCCTCCTTTCCTTTTACTCTTCTTTTTCTTTTTTTATCTTTCCACCTCTCTCTGTCACTCTTCTACTATACTCTTCCTCTATTCTCTCTGTCCTTTCCTTTGCCTTCCTCTCTCTTTTCTACCTATCCCTTTCTATTTATCTATCCTTCCTTCTCTCTCTTTTTCACTCACACCCCACCCTTATGCCCCTGCCCCCTCCCCCTATCCCTGCCCTGCTTGAGCGTTACATACACCCCAGGCCTCTTCTCCCAGCATGCCCTTTGTTTCTGCAGCAGACCTGCTGTATCGTCGTTGAGTAGCACCACAGTACCCTGATTCTAGGTCCCAGCAGCCCGCTCGTCACATGGCAGCCCGTTTGTGGCACGACAGCAGTGCATACAGGATACACCTGTCCCCCCCTAAACCGTGGGAGGGGTGACACACACCGACCGGGAAGCCCTCCCCGTGCCTGGAGCTGTGGGAGACTTCGCATCGCACACAAATGTCACGGGGGGACCAGGTGCGCCCCGGGCGCGTTGGGGGGGTGGGCAGGAGCCCCGGAGCTGGCCCACCGCCGAAATGTCAGCTCCATTGCCGGGTGCGGCCCGTGCTGTCTGGGCTCACGGGAGGCCTGTAGATCAGGTGACCTACATCTGCGTGGTTCACCGTGAACATGCTTGGCATGAAGTTCATCTGAAAGAAAAGATGGCTACCCATTAAGGGAAGCACGGTTCCCACAGAATCAGATCCACATACGAGTCTTCTTTTTGGAACCATAAACAAACTGATTCGCTTTTTGGGTTGGATGGAATCTCGAACGGATTCTTTCTCTGGGTGAAAGGGACCAGCACAAAAATCTCATTAAGCTTGAGTTTGGAATCTAGCTGTACAGGTGAAAGAGACGCTCGTGAAACTGAAGGGCTGAATGATGTCTTATCTGGCTGGTACCAGGAGCCAGTGCCAAGCGGGTTTGGGCACAAGGCAGTGGTACCTCCTGGATGGGATGCCAGACACATAGACATACACTATGAGCAATTTAGAGCCACCAGTTAAACCGTGTATCCCTTTGACTATGGGAGGAGAGCGTCGTGCCCAGTGGTAATATACATGCCCTTGTCCAGATTCTGGACATTCTGAAGCAATAACAGTATTCCCTATATGTGGTAAAGCACATGATGTGGTGAAGTGGTGGTCAACACCCCCAGCCCCCCGATAGCGCTAGCAGTGTCTCTGTGTGAACCTCTGGTGGTGGTAACATGCTACTGCACCCTGGAATCTCGGTGTTCACATCGCCACTCAGAGTGCAAATCAGCAACACAAAGTATACAGCGACGATTATGCCCCTCTGCGTGATGTTCTGTACATAAGTAGAAAAAACATGGCAATTACTTAATTTCATTCTTTTCCTCCAGATTATATTGATGAAACTTAAATGGGACACAGCTGTTCTCATTAGCTGTGATCTCAGTGAATAAGCAAACGTGATTTAAACTGACGATTCTGTTTTCCCTGAATGAACAAGCACTTTTCGAATCCTGCCGTCCAGGCTGTTGTCTGACAGCTCCACTAATGTGATGAGATGTGACTGATGAAATAAAATAAATAGCCGGCTTCTCTTTTATTAAAGTTTATATATGATTTTTTTAGGTTAAAATTTAGTCCAAGATTGACTTTCTTGGTGTTAAGTGGCCCAGCGTTGGTTTTTTGTTTGTTTTTCGCTTGCTTGCTTGATTTGCACATTGGCTCCATGTCTGGTTGGGGTTTAGCTTGAGTAAAGCTGCACTGTCTCAGTAGAGCTTCCTGACAAGGCACCTGCTCCGTTACATTCTGCCTGTCACCCTTCAGCACTGGACGCCCAGTTAACTGTATGGCTTGGTCTGGCCTTCGTTCTGCAAATGGCTCACTCATGGCTACAAGGTTGTCAGCGAGCTTCTGACGCTCCTGCGCAGACTACTTGATTGTTTAGGGGACGGTGGAGGGCGATGGCCAACTGATCTAATTGGAGAGTGACAGCGGAGACTTGGATGCCTGCCCGGGTCAGCTGGGAGCCAGTACTCTGCCTTCGGCCCCACCCACCTGACATCTAAGTCGGGTGGGTGGGGCCTCTAGACGTAGAGGCGTCTAAAGCAGCGCCCGCTCAGATCTGGACACTCTGAGCTCACCCGCCAGAGGATCCTTACATCTTGCCCCATTCTTTCTCTTTCCTCTATTCTCCCTTGCTCTGTCCGTTGTTCCCTCCTTTCTTTGGACACGCGAGCGTTTCTCTGTTTTTTTTTTTTTCCAGCCTCTGGACTCTGAATTTTTCCAGCTGGCTGAAAACATGGCAGCTGTCATAGACCCTAACCAGATCATCTTCAGCCTGAACGTGGCGGTGAGTGTGCATGAGCGTGCATTAGCCTGCTGGGATGGGGGAGTGGGGCAGAGCTGGTACCCCCAAGTGCCCCTTTTGTCCCAGCAATTAGCTTGATAGAGCGTGAATGCAGATGCATGCTCTAGTCATGATTATTCACATTTGCAATATTGAGCAGGTTCTGACAATCCCTGGATTAATTAGGGGTTCAGGGTCATCCGGCGGTTTGGGCCTAATGGGGTTGACCCTGGGATTCGAACCCACAACCTTCTGATAGTGAGAGTACCTGAGATAGGGAATTATATTCTTATTTGTGTTATGTCCAATATCTGGACCAGACTGGACTGGGTTAGGTCTGATCCTGGGAAAGATGTGGTAAGAGTGTTGAGTGGAGTATGATGGTGACCCCAGCTGAGCTGAAGCAGGTCAGAGAGAAGAAGTGCCGGCCCTCCGAGGAATGGCATCTGCACTCGGCCTCATTCCACCATGCTCAAGTTGTCCTGCATGTCTTGGTGCCATGCAGAGGCAGGTGTTGGGTTCTGTGTTTGTTTAGGGATGCTGTTCTTCTGCTGTTGAGTCGGCTCCGTTTGGCTCCGGCCCGCCACTAGCCCTTCACCCTCCAGTCTGTCCGATCGGGAGAAATAAAAAATGTGGACTTCTGGAATCCTCAAGGACCAGGTTGAGAAACACTTGATCTAAAGCAAGCTCAACCTTTGTTGATGCTATGGGACAGTTAGCATAGCACCTTTATTTGTAGCACAATTTAGTTTTATTATTCCTAACTGTACCCAAGTGTGGTTTCATTGTTTTAGCATGACCTTTGACTTCTTAATCTTATTGTGCGCTCTAATAGTGAAACTCGATAACTTACAGAAAAAATATTTTTTGCTTTTGTCACCTCGATGACTTGTCCCTTACTGAGGATTGACAACCCCACCCAGATTCGGGGGGGGGGGGGTGTCTTGACATTTGCTGAATTCTTGTGGTTACCGGAGTCTATATATAAAATGTGAGGGTGGGGAGCAGATCGAACCAGCTGTCGGTTATTGTTGTGAAACCGACGTGGGGTGGTTGGGTGTGCGAGGTCTTCCCCAGCTGGGAAGTCCCAGATGTGGGTGCCCCCCTGAGTTATATATACCCCACGGTGTCTCATGTCACAGGTGTGAGCCAGTGGAATTCTGAACCTGTGGTGTCAAACATGTCCTCGTGTCTATGTGTTTTTTCAAGTGTCCTTTGCAGCTGATTTATGCTGAGGTCTTTCGCCTGCACCAATTAAAACATTCAGGGCTTTGCTGCTCCCCGACATATAATCTGTGCATTTTATTTTTACTAGCTTTTATTCAAGGTGACATGCAGTTAAGAGAGCAGGGTCAGCCAGTCCCTGGAACATTTGGGGGTTAAGTGCTTTGCTTGAGGAGCGAGTAGTGAAATCACTCCCTGGGCCGGAGGCTTTGAGCCAGTGACCTACAGCCCAAAAGCACAGCACCCACACCCACAGAGCCTAGCCCAGGAAGTTCTGAATTGTTTACCAAATAGTTTGTATTCTTATGTTCCCCCTGTTCGGCAGTGCTTTGTGGTTTCCGTGGCGTTTGTGCACATCGTGGCAGGAGAGCCAGCGCAGCAGAAAGCAGGCCACGCCGGACCACTGTTTCCATGTAATCGCCGTCATCTTTGCCGATATGCTACTTCTTGTACCGGCATCTTCTCTTGTTTTGAAGGGAAAAAAAATGTGAAATGCAGCATGACAATTTCTACATGCAGATCTATTCTGTTTGCACTATTACGTGCAGATCTATTCTGTTTGCACTATTGCGTGCAGATCTATTCTGTTTGCACTATTACGTGCAGATCTATTCTGTTTGCACTATTACGTGCAGATCTATTTTGTTTGCACTATTACGTGCAGATCTATTCTGTTTGTACTATTACGTGCAGATCTATTCTGTTTGTACTATTACGTGCAGATCTATTTTGTTTGCCCTATTACGTACGCAAATCTATTCCATTTGCACTATTGCATGCAGATCTATTATGTTTGCACTATTCCGTGCAGATCTATTCTGTTTGTACTGTTATGTGCAGATCTATTTTGTTTGCACTATTACGTGCAGATCTACTCTGTTTGCACTATTACACAAACCGGGAGCCTCAGATAATTACTGGGCACATTAACGGCAGAACAGACCTCAAAGGCTGTAGTGAATGGATATTTCCCTTCTCTGATTATGCGATTAAGGCCAGACGTCAGTGGACCTTATCTGTGACAAAGAACACGCTGCAAGTTTTCCAGTTCATTCTACATCTGCTCTTCCTGTGGATCAACGGCACGGCGGCGTATCGGGTCATCGCACTCTTATCAGTGACGTCAGAGTCACTTACCTGCTACTGCATGTTAAAATCTCAGCTCTTTTATCTACAATTAAAAGTAGCCGCTATGGCTCTTTTATAATCAGAAACCATGCAGAACCTTCATTGGTGGTGGGGGGCAGTGAATGAGACTGATGTAACCAGGATGCTTGTGTCTGTATGTATGGTATTGAGCTATTAGACAATAAATTCAAATGTGTACTGGTGAATATTTGCAAAACAACCCTGTGTTCTGTGAACAGTACAGAAGATGTGTGGTAGCTGAATGATGAGCAACAGTCAGAAAACTTTGGTCTGATGCCTACTTGTTCTGAATAAGTGCTTTTCATCCTCTCTTGAACAAGGTGTTGGTTCACGTAGTTTGCCGGCAATGCATTTTGGGACAATTTTTACAAAATGTAATTTGCAGACCCCCAACTGGTCATGAGCATTCTGTAAGCAGCGAGCAGACTGTACCGCTGTCTGTTCAAAGTCTGATGTTCCTCGTTTCTGATTGGCTCCAGGAGCATGACGTTGAAACTCCCTACGGTGTTCTCCATGTGACCATGAGGGGAACCGCAAAGGCCAACAGACCGATCATCCTCACCTACCATGACATTGGCCTCAACCGTAAGTTGCTTTAGGGCACAGATCTGAAACTTCCTGCCTTCAAAGCCTGCAGGCCCATATTGGTATCCTATAGCATATTTGCAATCACATTACCTATGATTGGCAGTAAAACCAGAAGTTGAATATATAGTAATTTTAACATACTGTTAGTCCAGCTTCCAGTGAGAGATGGTGTATACCTGTGTAAACTACATGTGTTGAATGAATAAACAGGGTTTGAGTGTATTGCATACTTCTGAATTAGCAGTGTCAGTCAATTAAAAAAATAATCCACTTCATCACAATAATAGGATGTCATTAATCATGATAAATCGCAAGATTAAAAAGGTAGTTGGCTATCTGCTTGTATTTTTTGGAAGGTGAAACACATGAGCGGAACATAGAAACATCACAAACTGATAAGAAGAATGATGTGTTTTTGTAACATAACATCTTAGTTTTAATAGTTGAAACCATTCGGTTGCATGGTTACAAATGTGTAAGCCGTTAACATAATTAACGACTATGCTTTTGGGAGGCATACTCCACTCTATTTTTATTTTTTAATTTCGCATTGCAACTTCAATCATTAAATTTTTGATTGAACAGCAAACAGATAAATGGCATCATTTATGTCAATTATATGAATTGCGTAAAAATTATATGAAATTACGTAAAATAATTATCTTACTCTAATATAATCCATACTACTATAATCCATACTGTTATAAGCCATTTTATGACATATATTTTGAGAAACATAAGTTAAATAAAACTATTGCTTTGGAGTCTTATAAAAAGTCATAAATGCAGTGAAAGACACTATAGGAACAGCCTAGTTACCAAAAGTTTGCACATATTTATAAAAAACAAGTTATTATAGTAGCAATCAAAATTAGAAAACAACTAACATTGTAATTTACAAAGTTACTGCATATCTTAAATTAATTATCCATGACTTGAAGATGTATTTTATATTGCATTTCCTCAGCAAAAACTCTTTCACATCACAAAATAAAAGGTTGAACCTCCTCAGTCAGAACCCAGACATTGCTCTTATGTATTTGAGTAAGTTTTCCTGACCCAATAACAACTGTCAGATTATCGTATGAATTCTGCTATTTGCAAATGGGTAGGCGCTTCGTGAATCAGTGACTCATGTTCTTTTTATTCTCCTTACAAAGCTCTAAAATATATTTAGTTTCTACCTATCTGGCCAATATGTTTGAAAAGTAGACTGGTCAAGGTTTCTGCAGGGGTTTTTTTAAATGTTTTTTAGACGGTTTGGTGAGATTTCTGTTTCATCCCACAGGTCTGCTGACTCCAGAGGGTTAACTTGCGTTAAAAAAATAAAACCACGAGTTAAGGTTTCAGGTAAATCACAAGCGTTAATGCGTTAACGTTGATAGCACTATATTAAATTTCGTTACAACCTCGATTCCCAGACCAATACAACCGCGATTCCCAGACCAGCAGTGCGCCTCAAAATGTCTAAAGTCATCTTAATACCCAGGACAGATGTACCAGAGACAGACCAACCTGGTCCCACATGGTAAGGCAATTCTGGCACATCCATGAAAGTTCTCTGTTAATCCTGGTCTTTTACTCTCCATTGAACCCATCTGTAGACAAGTCTTGCTTCAACACCCTCTTCAACTTCGAGGACATGCAGGAGATCACCCACCACTTTGCTGTGGTCCACGTTGACGCTCCGGGCCAGCAGGAAGGCGCTCCCCCATTTCCCGCTGGGTAAGGCTGGGTGTGCGTCCTTCCGCCGAGTACCTCCCCGGCAGTGCCTTCAAGTCTCACTCTGGTTAAGAGCCAAGAACCTTGGGTAAAATAAACACACTTGTATCTTACGACTAACAATTTTTCAAGAGCTTTTGTGCCTGCATAACACTTGGAAACATTTGGTGTAGCTTAAAAGCTTATAGCCCACAAACAGCCTTTAGACATGCCTCTACTAAGTGAAAGTGATAACTTGTCATTGTTCACACACTACAAGAAGACGTATCCTCTGCATTTAACTGATACACGATATGACAGTGGCCTGCTGTTGCCTAGCACCAGGTGAGCAGTGCTTGGGGGCAGCACCTTGCAGGTTGTGGGATTTGAACCAGCAACCCTTCAACCACAAACACACGTGCCTAATCATTAGGCCAACCCTCCCGCTGACTCGGTTTCAGCATGATTGATTGGAGTGGTGCCTGGTAGAAGCGGGCTTCTTTCAACAGAAGAATGGGCCTGTTGATAGGGGCAGACTGCTTTAGGAAGCCCAGTACGAAGACCGGGCTGTATCCTTTTGTTCATTCATGTAAAGATGCATGGCTGCATTGAACCTTAGGATGTTCTTCTGGGAGCAGACCACCCCAGGGACTGAGCGACTCAACTTATGGGAGAGACATACCTGATATAGCTGACCGTATAAGTGCTTTGACCTACTTATGTGTGTTTTCAGGTACCAGTTCCCCACTATGGATGAGCTGGCTGAAATGTTACCCTCTGTGCTAACTCACCTGAAGTAAGTTCTGACCAGCCTGCTAGCAGCTCCATTTTCAGTAGCAAAATGTACTTTTATCCAGTGTAGTACTGTTAATGGGAGAAGTCTGAGAAAAGTCTGCACTGTCATTGTTTGCTGACTATGCTGAGTTGAGTAGCCCTAAAATTTGATGTGGCTTCCAAGTTCATGTGGCTTCCTGCTAAACGTTGCCCATTTGCATGGCGGGCGAGGGTGTCAAAGGCCGACGCCACATGACTCCACCCCTTTACGCACAGGGTGAACAGCGTGATTGGCATCGGTGTGGGAGCTGGGGCCCACATCCTGTCCAGATTCGCGGTAAGTCCGTCCAGCTGTTCATCATTCGATCACGCCCATGCTTCCCATTACCCGCTGCCCATAAAGAGCTACTGTTACATTTTCAAGACATTGGTCGTGAGCTTCTTGCAGACATCTGCGTCTGCAGCCCCACTCCCCAGAAGGTTTAATTGTTCGTTTTTACACCGTGGTGCTGTCTTCACCACCAGCCAGTCTGGCTTCACATTTTCAGCTCCCTTTTGTCCATCTCATAGAAGACAGTATATTCATAGCTCATGATACGGTCTTGGGGAAGAACCATTTCTCTCTCCTTTGTGTTGGTGCTCGTGATGGAGAGCTAAACTGTCCCATTAAAGGGATGGGAATTTGAGGGCCAGAGGACTTTGCCGTTCTCAGCTAATTAGCCTAACCATTGGACCACTGATACAGCTGAACGAGCCCGGCTTAGTGGAGGCGCTGGTCCTGATCAACGTGGATCCGTGTGCCAAGGGCTGGATGGACTGGGCGGCTTCCAAGGTAATCTCACATTCTACAATCAATTCAGTTCAATTCAGTTTATTTCTATATAGCGCCCTTCACAACAGAGTTGTCCCAGGGCGCTTTACATGGGTGTGCTAGAACACATTGATATACATATAAAATTAAATGCATAAGACAGAAGAAGGACAGAATAGAAAAGAATGAAAAGTAAAAGAAAAAAAGCCAATTGACAACGGAGGAGAGGAACGAAAAACTCCCACGCGGGGAGAAAAAGAAACCTCTGGGGGTCCAAGGTCAACTGGTTGCCCAACCCCCCTGGGCATGCTAACAATACAGAAAATTAATAGTGATCATGCTTGCTCAGAATGAGGACCTGGGAGCAGGCCAAAGTCCAACAATGAATCCATCAGTCCTCCATGCCGGCCCATGAAGGTCGCCCCGATGATGTTCAAGGTCGTCCAAATCCACAATGTCACCCCATTCTTGGGACTGGACTAAGACTCCAGCTCAGAAGGTGCCCATCCCGGGCACCATCCGGACATGTGGGAAGAGAGATGGCAGGGACACCACACCACAGCAGTTTCCAACCTGTTCATCTGCAGGGTCCAAACCAGTATATGACGACATATTTACCTCAGTACTGTAAACTGCCGCCTTTATAAAGGTATCGTGGTATAAGTTCAACTTTATTAATCCCACAGAGAAATGTGTATGCATTCAACAGTAAGGTGTGAACACACATATAGTGTGGGCAGGGGTGTCTTAATGGTTAGGGAAACACCTTTGTCATTGGAAGATTGCAGGTTGGAATCCATGCCCAGCAAGGTACACCTGAGGTACCTTGTGCAAGGTACTGCCTCCACACACTGCTCCCTGGGCACCGAATTAACTGCCCCCTGCTATGTCATATATGGGTTAAATGCAGAGAATGCATTTTGTTGTTGACATGTGTTAATGACAATCACTAAATTATTATTCTTGTGCAAAACAAAGTGCAAGGACAGTTCACTTAGTGCCAACAAATAAACATGGTCCCAACAAATTGTACAAGTACCATTTCCTAAAGGATTAAGACATTAAGGGAATTAATATTTGTAAAATAATAAAGCAAAAATTATACCAGTATTATTATTGTTGTCCACCTGAGAATATTCACTATGGATGTCAAACTGTCCTGGTCTAGTACTTTGAGTTTGGCTGTGTTCCTCAATCATTTTCATGTACAGCCATGTGTCAACTTGCATCCACATTTGGGACGGAGACCATGGGATGCGAGTCACTTTGGGCGTAGTGTCACCTATACATTACTGCATGCATACTGTGTTACAAGTTAGATATGACAGTAGGTTGTTATACGGCCAGAAGCGCTGCCCATTCAACTGCACCTGTTACACTAACTGATAGATACACCTGCTGACGTCCTACTACGTCCACTTTCAAGAATCAACCCATCAGTTTATATTATTTATATGGACCTCACATGTAAGTGTAATTGGACGTAACATACCTCATGTAAACCTCATGTACTCATAGCTTAACTGCACATGCTGTCTCACGTTTCTCATGACGTTAGTTGATCTTTGCTACTCCCTGCAAAATCCTGTGAGAAGCTTAATACAACATTCTTTTTGCAGCTCACCGGTTGGACCAGCAACCTAGTGGACATCGTGATGAGTCATCATTTTAGCACCGTAAGCAGTCAGGAGGCAAGGGGGTTACCATGGTGTTGGGGGTCAATGGTCCCTTTGGCGCGTCTGCACTGATCTCTCCTGCCTCTCATTTTTATGAGGCTCGAATTCTACCAAACGTTTAGGATAAATCTACTGACGTATCACACCAGTCTAAATACACACACAACCCCGACTCCCATCCTTCACCAACAACACAACAGGAGTTAAATAGCACCAGTGCCCAATCCTTAGATGGGCTGATCAGTGACCCTGACTTTGATGTTCCATCTGATGGTCTGGCCACTTGTCTACTGCCAGGATGAGCTGACCAACAATGAGGAGATCATCCAGACGTACCGTCTGCACATCGCCCAAGACATCAACCAAGACAACCTCGCTCTCTTCTACACCTCATACAACAGGTACCATGTGGTTTGCAAGTGTGGACAAGGGTGATTTTACTGTTTGCTTGAGTGATATACTGATGGCTTTACTTATCTTTTCTTGACAGCCGCCGGGACCTGGACATTGAGAGGCCCGTCCCTGGTGTGAATGAAGATGAAGTGAACACTCTGAAGTGAGCAGGCCGATCTTGGGCAGCATGCGGTTACTTTCATCTGTTTGTTACTGAAGTATGAAGCAGGTCCTCATGACTGCTGTGATCCTCCAGGTGTCCCGCACTCCTGGTTGTTGGGGATTCGTCTCCAGCGGTGGAGGCAGTGGTGGGTATTGGTGCCTCACGTGTTCTTCACGGGAAATGAAGCTTATGAATATCTCAAATTTTTATCTCATGACTTATTGTCCTCGTATATTGGTGTGAGAAAATAAAAGGTTAAGCTTGGTGGCTCCTTAATTCTTCTGCGTACTGTCCTAAAATAGTGCTTCCCTCACTGTAATTTATGTGAATTTATCATTCAAAGGTACCTTCCAAAGGTGGATGGGCTTTCATCCTGAGCCTGGTTCCTCCCAAGGTTTATATCTGTTTCTGAGGGAGTTTTTCCTTGACCTCAGGCTCATAAGGGGACATCTAGCTAAAGGCACAGCTCTTGTTAAAAGCACTGCAGAAACTGGATTGAATTGAATTGCACAGTGGTGCCGTGGTTAGCACTGTTGTCTTAAGCCTCATTTCAAGTCTCCCACCTGACTCTGTGTGTGGAGATCATGCGTTCCCCCATTTCCTCGTGGGGTTTCCACAGTCCAAAATAAGTAATTATAGTTACCCAATTACCCATAGGTTTGAATTGTGTATCAATGCCCAGTGATGGGTTGCCTTGCACCCACAAGCCACCCTCAGAATCAGGTGGTTACAGAAAATGAATGGGTGTAGGTGTTCAAGGCCAAGGTATGTCAGAAGCTGGTAGTAATAATCTAACTTTCCTTACCATTCCTCCTAGGTTGAATGCAATGCCAGGTTAAACCCAACAAAAACCACTTTTCTGAAGGTAAGTAAATATTTTTATACTAGTTTTTTCTCTTAAAGGAGACCAATTGCGCTTACTTTCACTGTTCATAATTTTACATTTGGGGTCTACTACAATATGTACATGCTTCGGTGTTCCAAAACCGTTTTTTGAAGGTAAGTATACACTGTATTGATTTGTTTTCATTTTTAATCATTTGTTTTTGTACAAATTCAAGATCCAGGACTCATGCATCATCGAGATGAGCCTTATTTTCTGTCACTGACATTTATTTACTCATTTAAAAATGGCTCCTAATGCCAATGGAAATACACATGGTTCAGCATGAGTGGGCAGCACTGTCTGCTCTAGAATTTCGTTGTCAGGTTCTGGTCTTTCCTGGACCTGTGGGAGTGCTTCGGTTAATATGCCTTGGCCTATGTGTTTGTGTTGCAGATGGCTGACTGTGGCGGACTGCCCCAGGTCGTCCAGGTGAGGGGGGGGTGGTGACCCCGTGACATGACCCTAGCTGACTTTACACAGCACGGGAACATTTAGGCTGAGGAGGCTGATGAGACTTTAAAAAACGGTATTAAGTGGGTTCTGGGGCGAGAGAATCCCAGAGCACCATTTCCATGGCAACGCACGACCATGCGACCAATCACAATTAAACCATATACATAAATGTCAGTAGGAATACAGTATTTATGAAAATAACAATATTCTTCTTCAACAGCCAGGCAAACTTGCAGAGGCCTTCAAGTACTTTGTCCAAGGAATGGGCTATAGTGAGTATTAATTTTTCTCTTCCTTGCTTAGTGTTGCATTGTCTTTATTTTTCGAATATTTATTTGACTGAATTAATGTTAACATGCATGTCTTAGCACAGCTGTTCTGTTGTCTTCTGTTGTCAGAGTGTCCCGTCTTCTGAGATCCCTAGATCTCAGCCTGTCCAGAAGAACAAATAAATAATCGTTTAGCAGAAATCCTCCAAGGTCAGACTCAGTCCCAGTACAAAGAAGAAACAAATGCTCGCCTTTATTCCCCGGCAAGGCTTTGACAAACATGTCATCGTTCAGGTCCTCCCTGACATTCGTGACCTTGCATCAACTGCGCTAGGAAAACCGTCTTCTTTTTTTCTAATTATTATTTTTTTATGAACAAAGCATTTTTAATGATGCCCCGATTTACACAGTGCATGGCAAACAGCCCACGTATGATTTTTTTTTCTTTTCTGTCAATCTTCATAATGGCCTTTTTGCCCTACCCCCATGAAACAACTGCAGCATTATGCGTAATCTGTACACCTCCCCAGGTTGGAGTCTGTGTTAGCTGGCAGATGACCTGCTGGGGGCGGCAACAGCACTGTTGTTGTGGTCGGGGACAGGAGGGAACTAACGTTGTTTCCTGTCTCATTTACAGTGTTGCGTAACAGCTATTGTAAGTACTCACTTGTTGTCCAGAGAATGTGGCATGAACTGCAGCAAGTCATCCTAAATCAGAGCCCGTCCCCGTCCCCCTGCCCCCGGCCGGGGGGGAGGGGGCCGGCCGCCGGGGGGGGCCCGCGGGTGGGGGGGGGGGGGGGCGGGGGGGCCCCGGGGGGG
>JABFDZ020000042.1:20630192-20644113 GCA_019775955.2 Pollimyrus isidori
CCAAACATTTACAGAATGTTGTTAAAAGAAGAGGTGATGCAACACAGTGGTAAACATGCCCCTGTCCCAACTTTTTTTTTAAATGTGCTGCTGCCATCAAATTCAAATTAAGCACATATTTCCATAAAACAATAACATTTCTCAACATTTGCTGTGTTGTCTTTGTTCTATTTTCAGGTAAATATGGGTTTGTGTGATTTGTAAATGATTGCCTTCTGTTCTTATTTACATTTTATACAGCGTCACAACTATACGGTCATGAAGTAGGAAAACATGGTCTGGTTTGTGCTTATCTGTCCTGTTTTTTGTTCATAGATAAGAGAGGACTGGTCTGTGGTGGTGTTTGTGTATGTTTGCAAGTGTTTTCAGTCCCACCAGATGCTAAGGCTGTTTACTGTGTGTCTTCTCTGTACAGATTGTCTTCTTTGTTCATATACACACTATTGATGCCTCATTCTTCACATCACCCTTACCTTCATTTATTTGCATATAAGTGAACATTTACTCAGACTCACTCAGGCTTTTTCTTAGGGGAGAACAATGACCAATCAGTGGACAGGGAGAGATCTCAGCCTTGTTTCCTTACATTAATTGAAATCCGACCCGCATCAGTGAAAGGCTGTACACTTTGAAGACTGGTGTTGTCCACCCTCTGTGACATGGGGGTAGCATGTAGCTTAGCCAGTTAGGACCTTGCGCTAGTCACTGGAAATTCACCAGTTAAAATCCTAGTGTCAGCAGAGTGATGTCACTATTGGGCCCGTGAGTGAGACCCTTAACCCCCATTCGCTCCAGAAGTTGGCTCCGTTCTATATAAAATGTACACTGCTTTAGATAAAGCCATCTGCTAAATCAGCGTTTCACAAACCAGTTCTCGGGGCGTACCGGACAGATCCACATTTTGGTTTCATCCCAGTTTCCAGAACATCTGACCCAATCGATCAGATGCTCTAAATACCTTACAGGTGTACTGGGATGAAACAAAAAGTGTGGATCCGTCCAGTGTGCCGCAAGCACTGGTTTGAGAAATACAATGAACTTTTGAACTATGCTGACCAAAACCAAAATGCAGGATAATGTAAAATTTTAGCTGGGCACATTTGTATTGCAATAAAATTAACTGGGTGTAATAGAGGAAATGGTTTCGATTTTGTTTCCTGTCAACACCCAGTCAAAGTCTCCCTTTGCAGCTTGTAATTTAGTCCTGTTTGATACCAGGGGGAGATAATCTAATCTAGTGTTTCTCGACCCAGTCCTCATGTATCCCCAGACAGACACACATTTTTGCTCCCTCCCAGCTCCCAGCTCACAGTGCACCCGAACCAAACGATCAAGAATAAACTGAATGATCAGGAACAAAAATTTGGAGGTTCCTGATGACTGGGCTGAGAAATGCTGCCTTGACCAGATCTCATTATTCTCCCTGAGCTGCAGCACAAAGCTCTCCTACTGGAAAGCTAGCTACCAGTCTGCCCCTCCCACGCCTGATGGCATCTCTTCACATCTTGTTTCCCCTGCCTTCTGCTCCCTTAGTGCCCACCGCCAGCATGACCCGTCTGGCACGTTCCCGAACCCACTCCACCTCCAGCATGGGCTCGTCAGAAGGGACTCGGAGCCGCGCGCACACCGACACGCTGCTGGAGGTGGGCGCCACAGTGGGCCACAACAACCAGGCCGCACCCCAGACCACAGAGGTGTCCTGCTAAACTTCCTCAGTGCTCCCTCTCTCCCGCTCTCTCTCTCTTCCTCTCTCTTCAGTCTGCCTGGAAGTACTTCCTTTTTTGCTTGATTCCTGCTACCCCTATCTTTTTTCCCCACTTCCTTCTTGAGTGCAAAGGCCTGGGACTCATTTAAGCGAAGTCTGAGAGAGGGAAATGAATCCATGCCTTTTCCCCACTAACCAATATTCTCCGCGTATGCATGCCTAGTGTGGCGAGACAATAACAGGCCTTCGGAGTTTTAAAATTTTTTTTCTCTGGCTTCTTTTGTCGTCTTTTTTTGAGGGTTATGCTGTTTTGAAGTTGTGCTTTTCTTTTGTACTAATGAGTCCTTATGTGTTTTCTTCTGACAGTAGGCTTTGGGGGCTGCCACAGTTCAGACATTGAGGTCTTCCTCGCTGTTGTACAGACCGGGCCAGACTTCCCTTAGTAATTTCGATCTTTCTTATTTGCATATATACCCTAATGTTCTTTTTCATCCTTTTTTTAAAGTATCGTAGTGATTCGTGAACATTCTTTGCCGACCGCATGTCCCTGTCTTAGAAGCAAGGTTACTACTTAGTATTTAAAGGGAGATGGTTCTGTTTGGTGATATTTTAGAGCATTTCTTTCTTGTCTATTTTTTTTTGTTGCTGAATTTTTGAGGAAAGTCCAGAATCTTCTGCAAATACCCATATGACATGCACAGCGGTACGTACAAACTGACACCACGTTAGTGGCAACGTTTTTGAGTGCGTACATGCATGCAAAACCATCCACTGCATATTTACAGACTTCACCTTACTGCTCAGGGTGAAGCAGTACGAGGGACAGCTTGTTACTTGTGTTTCAATCAGATTTCATAAAATGATGAAATAGTGAGGCATGCCACAGTCACCATAAGGGTGCATAAACATCGCTCATCAAACACCGCCGTGTCTGCACTGCATTAACCGAAACAACAGGAAATTCATGCCACGACATAACTTGTAAAATTGTGGGCAGGATGAAGCCGGTCAACCTGTCTTGCTAAAACCTCTATATATTTTTAAGCAAAGTCTAGTATTTTTACAAGTGCATCTTGACACATTATCTTATAAGCGTGAACTGCGAATAAAAAATGCCGACACAGCAATTTCTCCTCTCCCTGGACTGTTCAATGTAAACAGTAACAGTAAGCTTTGTGGTAATCCCCATTACTAGTCTTACTTAATTTATGTGGTATCTGTTCATTTTTGTTTTATTTCGACACAATTCCTCTTGTGAATAATCCCTGCTATTCTTGGATGGTATTTTTTGGATTTTAACATTGGTTTAACTCTGCTGCGATGCAGAAATGTAGTTCTGTCTTCTAAACAGGCAGCAGTTTTTCCTCCATCTGTTTGCTGATTATTATAAAAATTTGAGAAAAATCATTTGTACTGATTATAAAAATAAACATAGCAGTTGTACATTATCGATGTGGATGTTCCCATTCTTGTCTCGTACCGGTTCCAGAATAACTGACATAGCACTGTTTGTTTGCTGAGAAGATATTTTCCAACCACAACCATTTTCACACAAGCATATACTTTGGTGGTCAAGCTATTTTTAGTTCTGGTAGCATCTGATCCTGCCATTATGAAACAAAAGAACAAGACCAGGTTCTTCATGAGACACCAGACTTGTCTGCCCTTTCCTTTCCACATGCATTGTGCTGATGTTGACTCATTTCTGCTTCCTCCTGAAATTACGATCATTAACATCTAGGTGCACAATCTGATTGCTGTATTTTGCTGAATGCTACTGTTGTGGCAGTTCATGGACTTTGGAGGAATAGAGGAGTTCAACTGGAACTGGACTCTTCTAGAAATGTGCTGTATGTTGCAGTGTAGAGTTCCATGAACAGAATTTTTTTAAGTCTGTATAATAGTTATGTTGGACCACACATGTTTGAAAAATTTGATGTTCTGAGGCGTGGAGCCATCTTTGTACAGCAATATTAGATATCAGATTGTCCCTAACAACAAAGGTTTGGAGGTTTAGGTGAGAAGTGATAATGTAATCATGTACTATCTTTTTTATTTTGCTTCTCTGACAGTTAATTGGGGTCATTATGTAGCAAAATACATATTTTGACCCAGAATTGTACACTGCACTTTAGAGTGCGTGTAGCATTTGTGTAAAACCAGTAAGCTGATGTTTATCTTTGCAGAAGCATTGCAACTTGTCATTTGTCTATGATGCATAAATCACTTTATCGGAAGCTTCTTTCACAGCGTGATATTTTGCAGCTTCTTTCAGAATTAAAAAAAAAATGATTTCCACTAGTTATGGCCGAGACTATTGATTTTGACAAACCCTGATTGCTAAGATGGGTAATAGAACACGAGATGGATGCTGGAACGTCGTAACAGAAAAAAAACAATCCAAGCTGTCATTACCCTAAACAAACACGGGTTTATGTTATCATGCCCTCTCCCACACCAAGACATCATTTTAAATGCTTCTGATCCATTACATACATCTGGTCCAGCCCCGTGCGTCAATCGTGGCGTCACAGGAAGTTGCCAGAACGCATGGCGCTTAAGAGTCCCTGCAGCTTTCAGTCCTCGCACCAGTACACCTCCTGCATCGACTTCACGGGGAACTCTAACTGCTGAGCCAGCGCGTGCACACGCCGCTGCTTCAAACGTGCACCATTACCCTCCCTCCAGTCCACTCTTTGCCCTTGTGCACCATTGCCTCAATGGGGGTCTTCAAGAAGCCCATGGAGATCTAGACAAGGGAGCATCATCAGTAGGAGGTATGACATCGACCGATAAACCTGCAGATGTTTCATGCATGGGCCGTTGTTGTCCTTCGGCTCTCAGAGGTTGCCTTGGCTATGATGATTCATTGAAATGAAGTCAGCATCTCTTGCATGTAAAATTGGTCTTTGTCTTTTTTAGTCACTGTGGAGAGTAAATGTCACTAATCAATATATCTGATGCATAATTTGCATCATCAATCCATTTTGCTTGCATAGTCTGTCTTAACTAGCTAGTCAATACAGAAACTGAAAGATCAGTACCTTTTGCAATGGGAAGCAATAAGAAGATTATGCACATCTGCTGTGCAGGTGATAATGAGCTTACCCATGCACAGCTATGCTCGGTCCTTGTCCCACTTGAGCCTAATGCAGTCAAGTCAATTCCTGAAGAGCTCTGTGACAGACTGTAGGTTTGCCATTGAACGTGAATCAAATTTTGAGGTTTGTAGCTTTATGGGTGCAAAATCTCAGTGTGGAAGATCAGAAAACCTCACCAGTAAAAATTTGCATTTTCAGTTAGGCAAAATACAACCTTATTGCTGATTTCCTTTATGGGTGGACAAGTATAACATTAGAGATCACAGATATTTCACTGTCTAGTATTCAGGTCATAGACTTTCAAATGCGCGGTAATTGTATATTCACAGCAAATTTCATCTGGTTACACACTACAGCCCACATTAAGTGGCATTCACGAGTGGGCCTCAGTGAGAATGACTACAATCTGATCAGCTCTACACCAGACCCTTGAAGCTGGTGTTCAATGCATCTTTGGGGATATTTTAAAACTGGTTATTTGTTTGGTGTTCTGTACACATATCTGAATATTAATCCAAATGTTTTTGTTTGAGAAAGTACACATGAACTTTCTGTTACTTTCAATTAACATAGATTTTTATCTGTATATTTGAGAGAAAAGTTGCCAAACCACTTGGAATAATGGATTTTTTATGGATTTTTAACATGAAAGCCTCCTAAAATGTGATGTTCCTCCAAGTCAGAATAGTTTTTAAAGACTAATGCACACTGCATTTTACATTACCAAGAAAGAAAGGTATTTGATGTCAAAATATGCAAGCCTCTACGATCATGAACTCTTGAAAACAGGGTAATAGGAGCCAGGTGTTCTGACCAGTTCAGTTGTGGATTTAACCTTCCCTACCATATTAAAAAAAACACATGGGTTTGGTTACCTGAACATCACAACAGAATTCTATTCAAATGCAGCATGGCCCGATCAAAAGGAATTTCAGAGAAACAGAAAAGAAGTGCTGTTGACTCATAAAACAGTCCATCAGATTACAAATGAAAGCTTCAGACTTACACAAATGGTCCTCTCCTTATGAGGGAGCTTCCTACAAAGGCCAGTTCACATGCATCAAAAGTGATTAAGACCCCAAGGGTCACAGCAAAAGATCTGCAAGTGTCTTTTACACTTGATACCATCTGTGTTCATTAGTCTACCATAAGAGAAATGCAGAAAAGGATGGGTGCTCAAATTAGATTACCACGGAAACCACTGCTCTCTAAAAGATTAAAAAAAAAAGCAGCTGCTTGTCTTAGGACCACCTAGATGTTCTGCAGCTCTGTTGGAACAGTATGAAGCAAAAGTCGAGCTTTTTTGTTAAACGTGCTCAGTGTTAGGTTTTGAGAATGCAAAGGCCTGCACACCAGCACCAAAATCTCATCCCAATTGTGTGGCAAAGAGTACAGTGCTGTTCAGATGCTTTGCTGCGCTGGGACTTGAATGGCTTGCAGTCATTAAATGCATTCAAAGTATCGTGTAATTCTACAGCCAAACTATCTGGGTGACCGTTTAAGATTCCGAAGAAGTTGACTGATGTAACATGACAGGGCATTGAAGAGGGAGAGGAATTCCAGGCTTAATTTGTAACAAAGATCCTTCAGGTTCTTTTCAAAGCAGTCACCTATATCACAAATATTTAGAGCGAATTTCCTTCACCCCACAGATGCACTGGCAGATAATGAGTATGGTTGGAAATACGTTGGTGTATCGCAGCAGTAGAGTCTCTGACACCTTGCAGTCGTGTTATGACTGGAACGGAGACTGTCCCACATTCAGAGATCCAGCGCAGCTTCTACTCTGATAGCTGATAGATCCAATATCTTCCGCAATGCTGGCGATTTCAGTTGGCAGACCTTAGGTACATTTCCAGTAAAAAAGACATGAGACTGCATAACAAGGAAGACTAGCTGTTAGAATTTCGTCCTCATTGTTTCACAGAAAAACACACGTGAATCTGTTGTATAACTAACTAATCGCACAGTGCAATGGAACAAAAAAATCTACTTCATCTGATTTTTCTGCTATGAGACTCTTCTAGTAAACAGAATGTTATTATATTTAGATGATGTTTCATAAAATGTTGACTCGAAGGCATTTAGGAATCTTGGTGTTGTTGGGAAAATCATGACCTCTGTTGGCCCTAAAACCTACTGCTGTAACCTTGTAAGTCCATGGAAATGGTTTAAGAGGTTAAAAAAGACATAGCATGTGAGAAATCTGTATTTCTTTTCCAGCATGACATACCGTAAAGTGGTACAGCGATAAAGAAAAAAAATTGGATCGATATGGGAAGCCATCCCAGCAAAGTAAGACGGAGGTCCAATGTGGGCTCCTCTCTGCTGAATCAGGCAGGAACCATGGAACCTGTTATACTGGGTAAGGTTTTCCTTGTTTGAGATCTGTTTTGTCCCTCTCAATTATTGATATGCATTATTAATAAGCAGTCCTTTATGATCTGATCTGAGATATGTTTGCTAGAGTTGTATTATTTTGAGTACATTGTGTTTACGTTGAGGTTAATCAACGCACGGAATTTTGGGTCATTTTGTCCCTGACCCCTCAAGATCAGACACATATTAGATCCTTGAATGGTTGGCAGGTCTGACATTTGTCATTTCCTGAGAAGGCCGTCACCTGCAACATCTGCTGCTTCATGCATTCCGTCAGGCTCAGATGAGGTCTTCACTATTGGCACTTACACATGTTCACAGTTCGGCTTCGAAGGCGTTGGAAGTCCAACGTCTTTTGAGCTCTGACTTCCAGTTAATTTTCTAAAATTAGCTCTAATTAAATTTTCAAAACCAGTCTAAATTCAGAAATGTATCCTTCTTGTCAGCAATAGAACATTCAAATTCTATTTAAATATACATACAGCTTTATGACAGATTATAACAGTTATCGGAATTTACGGCACTGTTGTATAATTTACTGCTTGAATATTAGGATTCATCACTAGCAAGTATCTATTTGTATTTATATCTAGAAAATCTAGTTCTGCCATAAGCTGACTTTTTGCTTGTATATGTTTTCTCCACAGAAAATAACAGATATGTTGTGATATCTTTGTACAACTATCCAGCTGAGGGACAATCAGACTGCAGTATCCGGGTTGGAGAGAGGCTCAATGTCCTATCAGAGTAAGAGGCGGAACGCAATGGCTGATGGGAAATAGCGCAAAACTTCATTAGAATATGTTCACAAATTATGTATATTCACATTCAGCCTATTCACACAGCTAACAGATCCACAGATATTTGGTGAATGTGAATACTGATGTTCGCAAGATAGATACACATTCTGTAAACTGATGTTTTCCACACACACAGAAGAAAAAAGAAGGCAGGCATAGCAGAACCAAATTCAGTATTATAAACTGAAAACCTAAACACTTCTACCTAAAATACTACCTCCATATTGTCATATATTCTTATGTTTTTATAGAGCTTAAGATAAATTCAGTACAGTTTTAAAGTTATTTCATCATTTCATTTTCATTTTGCTTCAGTGAAGGCGATTGGTGGAAGGTGAGCTCCTCAGCAACGGGCAGGGAAAGCTTCATCCCCTGCAGCTACATCGCCAAGGTGTTCCACAGGTGAGCTCCAGTGACACCTATGCTTTCTGGGTATCCCCAGTGGTTACCATGACGAGACTGAGGTCAAAGGTCCATGTGGGCAGAGCTGCATGTATTGATCACTGGCTGAATTATGTCATTCCTCCCTCAGGTGGGTGGGGTTCAAACGCTTACAGTTGTGTTACTTTCCTTTGGAAGGGGTGTGTTCCTTGTTTGAACAGGGGGTGGAGGCCTACCTTAAGATGTTCTTTTCCGCCTGTGGGGTATCTTTTCCGCCTGTTTCTCCTCTACGTCTACCTTCTTAGAATTTAACACCCCCCGTCTCCTCCATCTGTCTGACGCATTGCAGGTGGCAGTTTGAAGGCATCAGCAGAGAGAAAGCGGAGGAGCTACTACTGCAGCCTTACAACCAGATCGGCTCATTCATGATCCGGGACAGTCAAACTCACAGTGGTGAGTGCGCCTGCACCCAAACACATGCTGGGTCTCGGGGACCCAGTCTGTGGTGGTTTTCCACCTCCGCGGTACCTCTGAATTGGTTTCAGTCGTTCCCCAAATACTGATGTTCACGTCTTACCCAAGAGGACCATTAGTGAAAAGTCGAAAATTCGTCCTCACAGTTGCTTCAAATGGTAGATTAAAAGCCTTACGCGGCCCTTTAACCTGGTCTTTCTTGGAAAATGGTGGGTAGGCACAGGTGTATGAGTCGGCTCTTAACTGTTCAATGGCAAACGAAAAGCCACAAAAACCACAGGAACATGAAGCACCAGAAAACAGATCAACAAGCTGGAGTAGCATACTAGAGAAAGCATGCACACTCAGTGACTCACACTGCATTTTACACCAAATTTACCTGACTTTTTCATCATTTTCCATTAATATTGTACTAATGTAGAATCAGTACTTCAGAACTTAAGAAGCAAATCTCATGACTTTGTAACTTGTGTAGAACTTCCCATCAGAAATGCACCAACAAGAGATACTTTCATTGCAGAATTTTGCAGAAACACATCTGCAGCCCCCAATGGGATAAAATTAATGTCTGAAGTAACAAACTCCATGCATTTTCTTCACATCAGCATCAACCTGTAGGAGACTTAATTGATTACCAAAGGATCACAGGAAATGATGAACCTGAGTTGACATAACAGACAATTTGCTTTAACATGTTTACTATAAATTCGGGCCGGATTGTAATTCACTGCTGTGCCTCCTTGCAGGGACCTACTCCCTGTCCATCAAACGGAGCACCACGTCCACCAGGGGGGCGGTGAAACACTACCGCATTCATCAGCTACAGAACGGCTGGTTCTACATCTCACCCAGCCTCACGTTCTCCTCGCTCTCCCAACTGGTGGAACACTACTCTGGTAAATGATTCATATTTATGCTGTATGACTCTAGTTTCACCTTGGACACATCACATTGATCACGGTGGCCTGGGGAGGGGGGACAATGCGCATGACTATATATGTTTGACTCTCTAAAATTGTTGCTAAGTAAATTAAACAAGGTGCTAAAACTGTTTAGGAAAAAATGGAGGGAAAATCCTGCAGTACAACTCAAAATTTCATGCAAACAGTCCAACCGACCCCTAATGTGCACGCAATGGTTTCTCCCGCGCAGACGTGGCAGATGGGCTCTGCTGTATCTTAAGGGAGCCGTGTTTCATCCAGGGCTCCAACCATGTCCCTGTCATGACTGGGCCCCAACCCATGGCTGTCAGAAAGCCCACCATCAACTGGAAAGACGTGGATAGGTGAGACCTTCCTTCTCTCTCCCACTTAGCTAATGAACTGCTTTGGGCAGGACAGAAATCTAACTCCATCCAGAGATCATGTACCATATTGTTCAGTGCCTCTGTCTGTCTTTACACAGCTCCATGATCTTCAGCAAAGATGCAGAGACAAAGGAGCAGTCTCCAGTCAGCGAAGGGCTACGTGAGGCCATTACGTCGTACCTTTACATGACAGAGGAGATGAACTGTGAAGACTGCATTTTGGACTGGAAGACCTGATTTCACAACTGAGTAGTAATCAAGGGAATTAAGAGACAATGATAGGAATAAAAAAGCTACTGAAATGGAGATTGTCCCACATCCAAAGACCCAGCAAACATCCAGCACTCTCATTCTGAGCGGAGGTGTTTTCTTGCTCCCATGAGAAGTGGCTTAGTCACAGATGTTAGGTCTTCAAATTGCAGGTCTGAGAGACTGAACATTCTGGGAAGTTCCTTTTGAATGGAAGGGGAACGTGGAACTCAAGGGCCTAACTTTGGCCGGAACATTGGGGGGGTTGGGGTCTCCACCCATTACAGGGGAAACATGGTCAATGTGGGGGTGTATTAGCTGTTACAACCCGCCCCCCCATAATTTATGCCCATGGTGGAAGTCACCGAACAGTTACATTAATAGAACATTCCATTACCTTCTCAGCTACAACGACTTAGATGTTGTACACCTACAAAATTGTGAATTCCTTTGCTTTCTTCCTTTGCTCTTGCCCATGTCTTATACCTGTGCATACTCTACCATCCTCCTGAAGGGTATCCACACCCAGGCCTGCCATGAATAATTCATACTGGGCCCCAGACGTCTTCCCTAACTGTCCCTCCGAGCCAGGCTTGCTGACATCTTCTCTGTTCTGAACTCAGTGGCCAAGTGCATACCAGGCAGTGTTTTTGTTTTCTGAAGTCTTGGCTCTTGCAGTTTAGGCACCATAAACATCTGATGCTTATCCAGATTTCTGTAAAGTACAAATTGGTTGGTATTATATTACATTTCTTTTGATATTTGTATTAAATAAATTATTTTTATTGTTGTAATACTAACTGCTGAACTTGCACATGTAAGCTGTATTTTGTACTGTGATAGTGACCTGTTAGTTGTCCCGGTGATTGGGACATTTGCTCAGCAAATGAATTAAAACATGATTTATACAATCAGCAGCCTTTGGAATAGTTTTTTGTTGCAAAAATCTATAGAAAAATCATACACATAGACATTAAATTTACAGGTACTCCAGCATCAACCATTTCAAGAAATTATTAATATAAAAAAGAAAAATATATATCTGACAGAAGAATCCCCATCGTAGTAAATCAAGAAAAAGAAATTGTTGAATTCAGTATGGATTCCCGCATGATAGCGCAATCCTGTTGACTGAACGTGTCAGTGACCTCTTTCCACACTGAATCCCAAATATTGCAAACTTTACTCTGTATAACAAATCAAAATATAAACAAAACTAAAAATGTGTTTTCATGGCAACAAGAGATACACAGTCCACAAGTTCTAATCACCCATTTCCTGTTCTGTCATCTATAGATGCTACAGCCTGACAGAGAATAGGAAATGGTCAAAGTGCTGTTCGCTGCCGCACCAGAATGGAAAATCTGACGTCAGGGCGTCAGTGAAACGAGCTCCTGTGCTAACCGGCGTGAACCCCAGCCATGTTCCCCATGGTGCCTGGGATGGGCGCCATGCCAGGCCACGAATCTACAGCCTAACTCGCAGCGAGAGCTGTTTCTGTAAAGAAAATTATGTCGGGAGTTACGTGACTGATTCGGCATTACATCAAGCAGTTTGAGGGGGCCGGGTGATGGCGATGAAATTTGTCCTCCAGTGAGGGCGGAGGGAGGTGTGAAAGTCAAAGTGAACTACACATATAGAGTAAACAAAAAACAATTGCTGATCCATTTTCTAATAAGTGTATGAGCCACTCACTGCCTCTCTGTGAAGCTGAAAGACAGCGTGTTCTGTGACCCTGTCCAGTGTTAAGTGGGTGTAATGTGTTCACTCTGCTGTCTTTTATATTTCTGTAAGAACCAAGTTTCCTGCTTTTTTAGTTTGCATTCTTATTGCCTTTTTTTCTGAAAGCATCTGTGTTAGGTAACTGCTGATCTGGCTGCATTCTGGCTTACGGGTGAATTTTCCCACAAAATATAAGAAGATGCACACTTCACACGCCGGAGAACATATGCAGAATTGTACTCATATCTTTGTGGGAAACATCCAATTATTTCAGTATGGGCAAAACCCTAATCCCAACAATGACAAACTTAACCCCTACCCAGCCCTAACCTTGATGATAAGTAATCTAATGAAATACAAGTCTATTGACATTTTTAGTTTTTTGATAGCAGTCGCAGATTTCAAGTGAAAACATTTTTCAACAGGTTCACACACAAAATCAAACGCCCTTCAAAGAAGAGTGAGTTTGCGGGTTACCGTTGCATTGTGAGGAATGGAGTATTGGTGCGTGCAAAACAGCAGCAGGTGGCTGTGGCCTGCGGACTGGTTCTAATACTAATCAAATATCATCCCGGGGGCCATAGATAATTCATCCCTTGACTTTGACACCTCTGATGTATCAAGGATTGAAAACTCTGGAGGTACAAGGTCACAAGGTCACATCTCGCTCTGCTGAGCCACTGTACCACAGGATTAACAATTGTCACGCATCTGATGTGACATTAACACTTTCAGACTCACATGCTCTTATGGCAAATCTACACTAGTGGTCAAAACCTGTGGAAACACATACCATCCTATATATTACGCCTCAAAAATTACTACGCGAATATTGGTGATAATATTTATAAACAAAGAATCGTACAAAGAGGGTGGCATGGTGGTGCAGTGGTTAGCACTGTTGCCTCACACCTCCGGGACCTGGGTTCATGTCTCTGCCTGGGTTACATGTGTGTGGAGTTCGCATATTCTCCCCGTGTCGTCGTGGGGTTTCCTCCGGGTACTCTGGTTTCCCCCCACAGTCCAAAGATGTGCTGAGGCTGACTGGAGTTTCTAGATTGCTCGTAGGTGTCCGTGTGTGAATATCCCAGTAGGATAAGCAGGTTGGAAGAACGATGGATGAATCTTACAAATATCATACACTGAGCTACAGGTGCTGGGTCATTGCTGAGGACACAGGCATACATGGAAAATCTGACTGCATATTCCTGCTTGATACAATTAAAAAGGTTAACAAAGGAATAAAATTAATAGTCAAAAACAGATTTGGTCAAGATGACAATTAACCTGGGAGCTCAACCCAACACTAAATCAGATCATTTGCTAACATACGGAATTTTAATGATGCAGAAAGATTCTTAATTGCGTCATTGAGGCGGCTCAGCGTACATGTTTACATCCTACTTTGGCTTCTCTGCTGCGCTTGCAGGTCACGTCAAACTGAAACCAGGTTTTACGTTCAGCGAGTACGATCAGGCTTTGGGGCCACAACGAAAATGCTATTTTTATATCGCATGCGGTGCACGTACTTCCCGATGTTAGTATGTATTTACCACTGAAGGAATCATATCTGCGTGTTGAATGTATTTCATCTTTCTGACCGGCTGATGGTTGTGTTGGTGCAGGGGAGACAGATTTAAAATACATGTGGCAATGAATGTAAATGGCTGAATTCTTCCTTTATGTATCTCTGCGTTGTGTATATTATGCTGGAAAAAAATGAGGCTGTCTGCTTTAGGTTGCTCTTTTATTCAATACTTATAGCAACAAAATGCACATCCATGATGTGTTTTATATTCCCATG
>JABFDZ020000042.1:20678813-20693517 GCA_019775955.2 Pollimyrus isidori
CCTTATGCTGAAGTGGTTGGTAAAAACAAAATCCTGGTCTGGATTTGTAGCTTGTGAACCTGAAATGCCCAACACTGTTGCTAACATTTTCTGTATTCAAATGATCAACCAAGAACCTTGGGGCGTCTTTACGGCTTTTCCTCACAGCTGTGATTTGTGGATTTTTGTCCAATTCATACTGAGGCTGATTTATAGAAAAGAATCCATAAATAGGAGGTACAGCTGTAATATATATTATCAGAATATGACATGACATATTGGGATATCATATCGCATAACCGAATTTCACTTTTAAACAATGGCAGACCATGTTCAACTGAAAGGCACTGTGCTGCCCAGTGGATCGCACCCTATGTCCATCTGGATAGGTGGTGTCTTGTGTGGGTATGAACTGCTTGGCTCCCTAATGTACTGGGCAGTGTCTAAGCGAGGCTTGTTGCCGCAGGTGGTGACTCACGCGCCATTCACGCTCTTCCCGTCCCCGGTGCCCAAAGGCCTCTTTGAGCAGGCACTTAAAGTCCAGACCCTCTTCAACCAGTTGGTGGACAGAATTAGCCAGGATCCCTGTTTCCTGGAGGAAGCCCTTGCCAGGTATGGCCGGTGATAATTAACGCTAGAGAGACTTGATAAAGAGTATCTCTTTGATGTTTCAGGCTAGATCATTAATAAAATTAGATGATGTATATTACATGTCTTGTGTTTTTGTTTGCACCACTCAATCTCATTCTACTGCAGGGGTGTCAAGCTCCATTCCTGGGGGGCCGGAGCCCTGTGTAGCTTAGTTCTTTCCCTTTTCCAACACAAATGATTCAACTCAAGAGCTGTATGGTAAACGAGGGGAAACCTCAAAATTGCCGGGTTTCTCGCCCCCCAGGAGTTTAACACCCCTGTTCTACTGTCATGTACAGTGGCAAAGAATTGAATATTAAATAATGAAAACTCAAATGTGGAGACTGGATAAACATCAGTATTATTTCTGTACTTTAGTACAATTTTATGTTTGTTTCTCCCCAGCACGATCAAAGTAGACAAATTCACAGCAAGGCTGTTTGACATATACAGACACGTGCTGAAAGAGGGTCGATCACAGGTGAGGGGAACTCAGTGCTCTCACTTTCGGATCTTCAGTCACGGTCCTGCTTTTGATAATCGATTAATCGTGATGGGGCGATCGACTAACCGATTTTGTTGGGCCAAAACATAGTGTGTAAAGCAGCAGTGCTCAACCCATGGGTCAAGACCCAAACTTGGGTCATGGCAAGTTCTGAAAAGGTTGTGGGGTGCAGTTGGAAACGTAAGCATTTTAAAACCAGCAAGCTCCAATGCTGGTCCACGATCAGATTTTCCCAGCCTCACTTCTAGATTTAACCCATATAAACATGGTTTTAGATCTGCAACTGCTTACTGCAAAGCTAGTGACCACTCAACCAATCCAAGAAGCCAAAACACAGACGCTTCATTTAAAATTCACAAGCATGTACAACCAAATTTGTGCAATAGGCATTGATTGGTGTAAATTGAAGACCTATACCTGATATAGGGTTCCGACTTAGCTGGCATGGAAACAAATGGGTCACGGTGAAAAAAAGTTGAGAGGTTAAAAGGTTTAAAGAAAAGTGCAAATCATTTATTTAAACAAAGCAAACTTGAAGAGGTATTTAAGTTACAGTCTCCAAAGTGATAGTCCAAAGAAACAGTGGTATTCACTGTATACGATATTTTGATATCCTGGTAATAAAATTTGCCGGTGGTGGGGATCTCATGCATAGACCATAATTATTCATTGTCGACTACTTTTGTTACAGATTATTGTCACCATTATGAATTAGTTGTTGCAGCCTTAGGACATTCTCACACCGAGTGACAGTAAGGAAACACGATGATGAGATTTTTCCCGATGAGTTCAAAGTCGCTGAATATGCACATTTGGTTCCTTCTGCTTTTGAGAGCACTCGTTAGCAAGTGTCACTGGCCACCTTGTCGTTCAGAGTATCGTGTTTGTCTTTTAAGTCGATAGTCCTGGGCTTGAATCGCTCCGACTACATGGTGGACCAGCGCCCGGATGGGAGTACCTCACTGAAGCAGATCGAGATCAACACCATCGCTGCCAGCTTTGGAGGGCTATCTTCACAAACCCCAGCTGTCCACAGGTGTGAAGCATCGAGGTCAATCTAGTGCAGGTCTTACAATTTTATGAATGATTTTTCTTGAGGAGTTGCTCACCTATCCGACTGGCTGCTGAGCAGGCACATCCTGAAGGTGGCGGGTCTACTGGAGGAGCAGAAGAAGGTCCTGGAAAATGACCCAGCAGCAGGTCTGGCTGCTGCTCTAGCCAAGGCCTGGCAGTTGTATGGGTCTCAGAGGTGTGTTGTACCAGGGAACCGCTTTGTTCAGTGGTGGGGTTCACGTTTATAGTAAATGTGATTCACTGGGTCGCTTTGTGGAAATTACAATTAGGTGATCAACGTTGACACTAAGTGTGTCCTCTGCATTTAACCCATATGTGACATTGTGACATCTAATTCAGCACCTGGGGAACAGTGCATGGGGGCGGTACCTTGCTGGCAGGGGATTCGAACCAGCAACCTTTTAATTACAAGTGCGCTTCCTTGACCATTAAGTCACCAACTGCCCATGAAAACCTGAACATGATGTCACTTGTAAAAAAGGTTCCCTGCTGATGTCCATGCTGACAGTTTGTCTCTCGTGCTGAAGGGCCGTGGTTATGTTTCTGATTGAGGATGTCCAGACCAATATCTACGATCACCGATATATAGAGAACGAGTTGTGGAGGAGGTGAGATCCCCATCTTCGCACAAAAATCGAAACTTTTGAATTCGGTCTAGTTGACTGGTACTGTGGTTGTGAGACACGGGGGAGCTTTTGGAATATAATGGAGATGTTACTTAAGTTTCCCCATCTGTTTTTGCCCCCCTTACCATGTGCAGGAACATTCCAGTCATACGGCGGAGGTTCGATGATGTGTTTGACAGCGGATCGCTAGATTCGGACAAACGACTGTTTGTGTATGTATGCTATCAATATCCATACACCCAGATCATAGGGTGATGTAAATATCAGTACCCGAAACCTGTCATAAGCTATATGGTCGAGTCTGATGTGGTTAACCCTGTAATTTTGGTTGTAAATTTTGGTAAAAAATTTTTTTGTTGGTGAGAACCTCCTTTTACTGCGTGTTTACAGGGGCGGTCAGGAGGTCGCGATCGTTTATTTCCGCAATGGCTACATGCCTCAGAACTACACAGATCAGGTATGAACATTTCACATGTAACAGTGCCTGTCCTCTAAATAAAAAAAAAAAACATCGCTGCCTTCATTGCAAAACCATATCATGCCCTCTTTGCGATGGAAATCCTTGACAACTAACCGATTGCAGTTGGTACTTAGGTGAAAGGAGCTCTTCCTGCGGCAGGCTGGGTGTTGTGCGTCTTGGACTTCCCTGGTTGTAGCCCAGTGTCTTTTTGCAGAGCTGGGAGGCGAGGCTGATGATGGAGCGTTCCATGGCTGTGAAATGCCCCGACATAAGCACCCACCTGGCCGGCACCAAGAAGGTCCAGCAGGTACTGACCCAGCCTGGAGTTCTGGAGAAGTTCTTTCCTGACGACCCAGAGGCTGTCGCCAAAATCCGAGCTACCTTTGCAGGCCTGTATACCCTGGATGTGGTGAGTTAACAGAACTGGGCTCCATCGTTTTAAGGTCAGAATGTCAAACCTAAGGTCCCGTAAAGGTTCTCATCCTGCCCACAAGATTATTAGATTAGAATATGGATCCACCCATTTGAAAAAATACTGTGTTACAGTTTTAAAACTGTAAGAACAAATGTTATTCTTAGTTTTTCCCCTAGGGGGAGCTGAATAGCTTGGGAGGGCAATTGAGATCAGGCAAAATAAACCAATTACTGGTGGGACTAATGACACCGTATGCTTTTAATGGAGACCATGGAGACTTAGTAGCATGTCACTAAGTACCACCGTGGTTTGATTCTTTGTCAAGTGCTTTGAGTAAAATGTTGCTGGAAGAGGAACTGAGTAAATTGCTCATAGTGTATGATTGTGTGAACCTTACACTGGATTTACATGCCATCCAGGAAGTCCTAGTGCCTTCTGCTGCCTGTTATAGGATCCAACTCATCCCTTATCACCATAACCCTGTAGCACAGTGTTTCCCAACCCGGTCCTCGGGGATCCCAAGACAGTCCACATTTTTGCTTCTTCCGGGTTTCCAACTAATCAAGTACTTCGAATACCTGGCGAGTGTGCTGGACCGAGTTGGGAAACACTGCTGTAGTAGGATATCAGGCTACAGGAAATGGAGGCATGTTCCTATAACTAGCAAGTAAATGGATGTTCATGTTAATGTTCAGGGTGCAGAGGGAGAGAAGACGGTGGCCATGGCCTTGGAGAAGCCTGACCAGTTTGTCCTGAAACCACAAAGAGAGGGTGGAGGTAAGACTGTCATTTTCCAAATGCTCACACCTTCACGGGTTGTGCTCTTTTTCTAATTAAATGGCTGATGAGGCAATTTCATCCACAGGAAATAACGTCTATGGTGCAGATATCTGCCGGGTGTTGGAGAAGGTAAAGGGTGGATCAGAGAGGACGGCCTATATCCTAATGGATAAGATTTTCCCACAGCCAGTTCAGAACTACCTACTGCGACGGGGCACCCCAGTGAAACTCAGTACCTGTATAAGTGAACTTGGTGCCTTTGGAGCCTATGTCAGGTAAATCCTGCTCTCATTATGGTTCTTCCTGAAAGACACTTTGCATGCGATGGCCTTAGCATTAGCATTGGACTTGGCCTTAGCATCTAGCATGTTTCCACTGCATCTTAGTTTAGGGCCTTGTCTTAGTTTAGGTGACTGATACTCCTCTTGCAAGTTGTTTTGTTGAGCGTCTGAACAGTTTGGGTGTGACCTTCACGAATATGTGTCATCACATTCAACCAGTGCTTCGCCCAGGACCGTAAAGCTCTGCAGAGCGTGGGACGTTTGGCGAAATGTATCTATTCGGCTGATCCGCCCTCCCTGTGGGGCGTACACCTCAGGCCATGCAGGGGCAGAGCTGCCATCATCTGCAGGGACACAGCCCCCCTAACAACTACCTCCTTAGCAGGCTGAGGTCTGGAAAGCGCTTCTGCTGTCTCTGAGAACTGAGGCTCAGAAGGAGCTTCTGCCCTCAGGCTGTTAGACTGCTTAGTGCCTAATTGGCACGTATTATACTCTCTACTTATGCACCTCATATCTTATTTGATCTGTGGTGCACGACACTGGTTTTACATTCTTTTATAGCATGACTTTCCTTATTTATTCATGTTTACTTCTAACGTTTTTGATGTCACTATGTTGCATTTCCCTTCAGCTTATAGCCTGACTGCATACCTTGCATGTCGCGTTTATAATTCTTGCGTCCTTTAATCCAAAGGCAAGGGACAGAGATGCTGCTGAACAAGTGTGCTGGGCACCTGCTCCGGACCAAGAGCGTCGAACACGCGGACGGAGGGGTGGCCGCGGGTGTGGCTGTGCTGGACAATCCTCTTCTATACTGAGGGTCTTCTAACCAGTGACATGCAGAAAGGTTATGGACCAGAAATCACTCGAGGTGCTCTATTGGTGACTTGTGATTGGTGGAATTTTATGGTCGTAGTGGTGAATAAACAACAAATAAACAATCAAACAAACATGCATAAATAAACCAATCCATTTTACTTTGCCCGCTTTCATTAGCTACTGTGGAGCACTGTTGCAATTTGAAAATCGTCATCTTAGAAACTGAATAATTATGAAGAATTTATTGAGGATTTTTGTATCAAAATTATTGGTATGTAGGTTATATGATCAGAATTGTGTGATTTTATATTTTTTAGAATCACCATTGAATATATAAAAGCTGTTCTACCTGTAATGTTTTGACATAGTTGGCAATTTTCCCTTGTGATGACGTGTTGAAATATTGATAACTTTTAATAATGACGTTCCATCATCCTGTATTGTAAAATCCCACAGTTTTAGAATGTGAGAAAAAAATAAATTATTCTTCAAAGATCATCTTCTCATTTGATTTAATGGATCTTCATTCATGCTCAGCTTTGGTTCTGTAAACATCTGTAACTCTTCATCAGCAACTTTCTGTAATTTCATTAATTCCTTTAAATCAGAGCTAGATAAGATTTTAACAACCCTGAGCTATTAGTTAAGTTCTCCCCAAGCGAGCCTGATGGGCCGATTGGCCTTCTCTCCTTTGTATAGTTCTTATGCTCTTAGTAGCTTTTCTGTAAGTCATTAACAACTATTACATGGCATTGAACAGATTCAGTTCATGTACATTCAAGTACAAATAATTCGTATTAGATCACATGTTTTTAAACTTTAATGATTTAAGAAATGCCAACTAAAGTACTTTACTATTCTGTAATACATCATGCATGTTTCACCACTCAATCATTAATATCTGACTCAGACAGCCCCACATGTCAATTCCAAAATTTCAAAATACGATGAAGTTGTTCCCGTGACTCAGATGGATTAGGCAGTATGGACGATGGATGGATGAAGTTGGCCAATACAACTATTCAAAAACTTTTCTTTGTACTTCTGTCATTTAAATAAAGGTTCCCATGAAATAACATATCACTGATTTTTGTATTCATTGCATTTAGTATTTTGTATTTAGAAAATATCCCAACGTTTCTGTAAATGGGGTTTACATAATGGAGCTGCTGCCATCTGCCTGATTACAGTTTTTTTCCGTTGCTTTGGACATTCTCTGATGATAATGGTACCTTCTAATAACCACATATGTAAACCTGCACACCCTTAAGACAGCTTCACATAACAGAACGTCATTTCTCATTGTCTTTAATAATTTACAAATGATGTAGACTTGGCTCATAGGATTAGGTATATTCACTTCGAATTAGCCCAAAAATCATTCGTGTTAGTCAATTTCCCAAAGTGAATTATATGCTTCTCATTTGTTTAATTATCCTCTGCAAAACATTTAATCTTTCAAAAATTTTAGTTTTTCTTGATTGCTTTCAAACATTTCATGAACCATACTTAGCATTCTCAAGACAGAGCATTTCTCAGAACTATTTCTGCATATATAACAGCACTATGGTTTAGCTGCAAAAGCTTGTAATTTATTCAACCAGTTGCGTTTTTTCTCAATTGGTTTGGCACATTTTATGAAACATACTGAACATTCTCAAGACTAAGAGCATCTTTCAAAACTCTTCATGCATATACCACAAGACTGGTTTAGCTGCAAAAACCTGTAATTTACTCAAAATAGTTGCAGTTTTTCATGATTGTTTTGATACATTTTATGAAACATACAGTACTGAACATTCTCAAGACTCTAAGAGCATTTCTCAAAACAGTTCATGCATATAACACAAGACTGGTTTAGCTGCAAAAGCCTGTAACTTACCGAAAACAATTAACTTGTATCTCAAAAGCAAATAATTCCACCAAAATGAACAGTACTATCAGCATCATTTTAACCATGAGTCAAAATGCTTAGATATATTATCTGCATGTCAGTGTAAGTCTACTCGAGCTCCACAATGCTGAATGACAATCAGTTCCCACTTTCTCGTTGTCACTGACTAAGTATTTTTCATTAGCAAACTAATACTTCTCAAAGACACCATTTTCAACATTGCATCCTCTGTATTACAGTATGTAAAGTTCACTGGCAAGAGGAAGCACTCGTAGGCACATGTAAATTCTCCAGATCTCAAGACACAGTACAATAGCAAACAGTCACATAACACTGTATAGCACAAGACAAAATAGCAACAAAATCTTGCACTGTGGGAATCAAAGATACATCAATGGCATATCACTGGAATATATGGAATATATTTATAAATTATGTTGAAAGCTTGATTAACTGTTTTGCATGAGGTGGTTAACACAATGATAACATACACATACAAATTGTTTTGGGTGTAAAATGATCACATTGAGAACAATTCATTTTGACCAAAAAAAAGCAACTAGCTAAACTGACTAAGCAACTGGAGATTTTTTTCTCATGAATATCAGATGTGAAGTAGGTGAAAACATGTGGCCAGACCAGCAGCAGCTACAAGACATTCCATAATGCACAATTAGCCTTCTTCTTTCCAACATACCTACTAAAAATACTGTGTACATATTTACTGCATATTTACGTATAACTTCATTTTTTTCTCCAAAGCTTCTAGATTTGTGTCTGGCTTTACGTGCAGCATTGTAATTTCTGTTGTCCTGAATACAAAAAAATTCCACCTTACAAATATTACTGTATTCCTATCTTGCAGAAAATACCAATGTGGTAAGACCTTGTAATGGTTTCTAGAACACAAGTAAAGTACTATACATGAACGGCTAGAGAGAAATTATAATGAAGTAAATGAGAAATATTTACATTTTAATCCTTAAAATATTTCTATAGTATATTTTCATGTTGACAACATGATAACATTCTGATTGATATATCTCTAGGCAATGAGTCACAGATTTAACATTTTGGTGGCATTAACTAAATGGCTGACAAGAAAATTGCACTTTGAAACATAAATGAAAGGTTTGGAGTGAATTACTTCGCATTGCTGGTTATCCAAACTATTGTGCTGCAGTGTGCAAACTGTAGTGAAAACTGCACAAGCAGTTGAGAGTGTCTCAAGCCTGTTTAGAGAAACTGTCCAAAGCAATAAAGAAAAACTAAGTTTCAATGCAATGGACTGTGAGTCAGGTGACTGGCTTGTCAATACTGACTTTTTCCAGTTACAGAATTATTGCAGAGATCTTGTGAAAATAACTCCCTACTGGGGTCACCAGCTGGTGGTGATGCAACCAGCTCAGTTTAGGCAGGCTGTCGGCCCTGCTAGTAATCTCCATCAGAACTATACATTGTGGGGATAAGGTCCAGAAATGCCCTAAAAATCCACAGGCCATCAGCTGATGCCACCAGGTTGATGCGGTGGGGGAATTCTTTATCTGCTATGTTTGAGGCTCTTGACCTCAAGGCATATTGCTGATCTTGCAATAGTAGCAGACCAACAAAACCGGCCTTGAATAGTCGTACTCTAATCAGGTACCACCAAAGTCAGCACCGTCATTGACATACAGCACCGTCTTGATGTGGCACACCAGGGTCAGCTGCAGGTGTCCTGCAAAGTCCTGTCACAGTAGCATGGCGTGGTGCAGACGGAGAGAAGGCGACGATCCACTTATGAATGTGACAAAGGGGCTTATTAATAAACAGAACAACAAAGGGGACGCTACAGAATAAAGGGTCAGAAACAAACCGGAGGAATTAACTAAACATAATAGAATAAACATAGCTACAGAACTGCTGGCCAAAACATGGAAGAAGTAGGAAGGGCAGACTTTGACAACACCAACCCCGACAAGTCCAGACAGGCACGGAAAGGCACTTTCTGACACCCACACCACGGGTGGCGGCTCTCAGCCTGTCGAAGACTTTTCTTTATTGCTGATCAAGGAAATAACCACCATTGGAGAATCATGATCCAGCATCTTCAAGCTGATTGTGTGAGCTACACACCGACTGCTCTATTACCCATACAAAAGACTGTCCATGCTTGAATATCCATTACAGATTTCCTCAGCAACATAAGTCAGCAAGTGCAACTAGGAAAACATACATCATTAACCATCAGATACAACCAAACTGAAGTCTACAGCTTCAGGGCCCCAATATGTAGTACAATTTGCAAACTAATGTTTTGGATGCTGAATCGGTCTCAGTCTTTAAATCTCGACTGAAGACCTATTATTGCTTCATGTAATTTCAAATACATGACTTAACACACAATACTAACATATAAGTATGGCTGCCGGTGCCACTGCCCATGCCCCTATGGACTATTCTGCATGTCCATCACTGTGTTCTGGCCATCCATGTGCTTTGCATTACACTCCATGTGTCACGAAGACACTATATATAAATATGGGAGATGGGGGTTAAGGGCCTTGCTTAAGGACCCGCAGATGTGCTGAGGCTGTTGGAACCAGAAACCTTCTGATTACAGGCACACAGGCTGAGCCCACTGAGCTACACGCTGCCCCGAAGGTCAATTGACAAGGTCCAGCCAAATCCTCTATCCCCCCTTGCCTTGCAGATCAACTGAGTAACTCCTACATGCTCTATGCAATCTGTCACACCTGGGACTCCTCTCTTCTGCACTTGAAGTGTCGATGTAAGAATTCCTCAGGTACTCTGTTAGGCGATAAGCAAGAATTTTAAAAAAGACTTTGCCCTCCACTCCTAGCAGGGAGATGGTGAGGAACTGCATGGAGTCACTTGCGTTTTTCTCCTTTGGTATCCAGACGACTTCTGTATATCTCCACTGCTTGGCTACCTTCCTTCTCCGCCACTTTTCCCTTCTGAGTCTCCACAGTCTTTCCTGAAGTCTTGGGCAATGCTTATGCACTTTCTATGGTTTTCCACTTGGCCCAGGAGCAGAGCTTGTCTGCGCTGCTCTGACTGTATTTCTGGCTTCTGCCAGGGTGGGCTCCTTGATGTTAAACAGGGGAGTTCAGATGGCAATTAGCTCTTGGGTCAGGTCCCTCCTTGTGCAGCTAAGATCTTAATTCTTTACTTTGTTAATCGTTGTTTTTCGCCCATTTCGTTTTGACCTCTTGTGGTCCTTTTGTTTTGTAGTGTACCCCAGTGTGTTCTGTTTTCCCCAATAAATTTACCCCCTTAATTTGTCTTGAAGCCGCTATAGTGGTTCGTGTTCTTCTTTTCCTGCCTGCACCATGCCCTGAATCTGTGACATCATATATGTCTCTCCTTAGAACAATGTAAAAGAAATATAAAATGTTAAAGTTTTCCTATAGGCTTTTCCATTTAGTGCCTTACATGTGTCCCAACTATTCAAACAAAAATAGCTCTACGTATTATTCGGATTACAATACAATTAAACAGAAAAACCAGCTAACCAACACTGAACAGAGATTCAGACAACCACCCTGTTATATACGGTTTCGTATCGCTTACGAAATGTTATCATTGGCAAGCGTTTCACCCGGTCAGATCATTCCAGTACAAACAACGGGATTGATTTATGTACTGTAAGGTACACCCACTATTCACCCAGAACAGTTTCGGGAAGTGATATTATGATCACAATTTGGGCACGTTACTTTAAAGTTTAGGCCAGTAAACAAACTCAAGAAAAAGGGATAGTGAAACATTGGAGCGGAACGAGGAACTAATTAAAATATTTGGCAAAAAAAGTTTCACCCCTTACTACCAAGAACGAGGGTGCGTGTGGGACTCAGAGCGACCCGCAAACGTTGGGCAAGAAAATCAGAGGTCGTATAACACAGCCTTTAAGACGAATAAGACGCTCGTCCAAAGAAGACAAAGTCATGTATTTGAAATTACATGTAGGCCTATACACGGAGTCCGCCACGGACAGAATACGGCCATTGATGGTACCGCAAAGGTTAGTACTAATATATTTGACGACGCAAGCATCGCCATCAAATTGCTTGCCATTGAACTGAAAGCGACGCTTTCATTGCAAAATGTCCTGGCATCCAAATTAGTCAGGGAAAATGTAGACTGTATATGTATGTATATGTCTGTTTGTGTGTATGTGTGTGTATGTATATATATATATGTATGTATGTAGCCTATGTATAGCCTATATATGCAAAAAGCACACTTTGCATTTCATGACTATTATAGTGTTTCTGGTACGTCTAGTGTTTCTGATTAGTGTACCGCACATATAACGCGATATTCAAAGAACTTTATCTGAAGATGATCTGATTTCGAAACCACATTTTGTATGTCACAGTGTAGCAGTTCTAACCACCACATGTGAACCAGGAAGTGCAGAAGTGACAGTTATTGATCAACGCCATTTCTTAGGATAGCCTCCCCCCCCTCACACACACACACACACACTAAGTTAGATGAAGACAGCAAAACACATTAATTTATCTTCACTCTTTTACTGGCAGATAATCCAGAGATTTTCTCCGCAAATTGGCGCCCACTGTTTTTTCCGTGATTATACCTAAATTTTATTTGTTTTTGCTTTGATAAAGGGAGGAAATGTCTTTTAATGTAACTTGACTCTCCTAATGAAATTGAAATCCCATAATATTTCTTACTGGGAAAGACACACTATATTGATACTTGCAGTTTTTTATATTTGTCATTTTATTTAATTTCATTTCGGCTGCTTTAGAAGTTGTGGTTGATTTGACATATGTTAGTCTATAGAATTATAACTTGACTAATCAGGATAGAAAAAAGCAACTATAATTACAAAAAAACATAAGTATAGGTTATACAGTACTTAAAAAGATCATTTTCTGTGAATATGGCAAACGTTACAAGAAAGCTAGCAATAAAGGGTAGAAAAGTAAGCCCAAAAAGAACATTTTAAATGTAATTTGTAGTTATAATGCTTCCTCAATCATTAGCGAATAAGAATGGTCATGAATACCTTATAGACTAAGCATAGATGTCGGCCTGAAATATTTAGCTGGCTGCATTGATAAAAATAGATAGATATTTCGTCTTCTGTATAATTTGGTTACCACTTTTGGCTACTTGTTAGCTGTCAATCAGGTTTTACAGGATGGTGGTTACCATATAGTGCCTCTATTTTAGACTGTGATGTGCTTTGAGGTGTTATGTGGTGTAATGCACTATATAAACATTTATTGAACTTTATATATAATTGCTTTCGAAATGACGGCACGTCTACATTTCTGTATAATTGCGTGCAATTTAGTAGTCTTTGATTTTTGAGTTTAAATGCGTGCTGTTCATTTTGCACACTGCATTAATGCTAATTTCACCACGCATCCCTTTTGCAGCACGATAGGACCCTGGTGGGCCACCGTAGGGTACGTTGATAGATATTTTTTGCTGCTCCACCAATGAGATGCAAGCTTCGTTAAGCGCTGCACTTTTATGAGCGCCGGCTAAAGCGGGATTATTGTTGTCATTGCTGCTGCTGCTTCGCCGGTAGATCTTGCAAAAGTAGACGACGGTCGTCTTGTACATAACCAGATGGAAGCCCGAAAGCGTGCCAGGGATGACAGCCTTCGTCCAGATAGTTTCTCCACTCCGGAGAAGAAGTTTGTCGAGGTTCCTCATCGGCTGGTTAACTATCGCGAATGGGGGATCGAGGACACATGCAGATATTTGCGTAAAGAGGGATTCGGTAACCTGGAAGAAAAGTTCAGAGGTACTGACCGATTAAGTATTAGCTGAAAAAAAAATCCTCCGCTGTCCACTTTTGCACATAAATCGCAATGAACGTTCACCTTCGTCGGGCTTTGCTGTCTGTCATCTTGCCCCTTAAAATCGACTATGTCACTAAAATGGGTTTTGCATATGATATATGACGTTTCGTTTCAGTTTGATCAAGTGGTAGACGCGCAGCTTGATTCGTCTTTTGCTCTTTTCCCATAATGATGTACATTTTCAATCTAAATTAGAACTTGGGATTTCTGTATGTTGCATTTTGCTTTCTACACACTTTAATATTGCATGCTTACCGCTTCGTCAAACTACCAGGAATTACAGTCTGTTAAGACGTAGTGGAAAACATTGATCTTTATTTCAAAGTTCTTAATAAATCCATTACTTTAATAGTTCCTTTTTGGTTATAATGATGATCCTATAGAACCTGGGTCCAGTTGTTTATTGTCGCATATTTTAAAACTATTAAGAAACAGTTGTCCCTCTGTGTTTTGTGCATTTGCATGATTATTTCTGTTGGTAGGGAAGAATATTTTAATCAGTTATAACTTGATGATGAGGTGTCGATAAATGAGCCCGGTTTGGGATGCCCCCTGATTTTGCCCACCCCCAATCGCCAAACAAAGTCTCATACTTGATAGTTAGAGCAAGACAACACAACCGCTTTGAAAAAATGTTTGCTTTGACCGCTGTGTGTCGTCTGCACAGAATGTGTCTAGACTCGTGAAGGTCGTGGGAATTTGGAAGCATTTTTGTCCGCGGCAGGCATTGCGTGACATCAGTATATTTAAGTTAGTTGCTTTTCCTGAAACTGGCACTTTGCAAAGGAAAGGTAGACATATTTTAGGAAGTATGCTGTTCCTCTTTGTCAGAAGAGTGAGTGATTGAAATTATTTAGCAAAACTTTGGCAACCAGCAATGAAATGTAAAGTGATAGTTTTAGCAGCAGGCAGATGCAAAATCTGTGCGGAAGAAATGGTTCTCCACTGTGGTTTAACGATTGGCACCTGTCTCTGAAGTGGGCTAACCCCCCCACCCATCTGTCTCTTTCTTCCTCTCTCTCTTTCTCCCTCAGAGGAGCAGATCACTGGGGTGTGTCTGCAATACCTCACGGACACCCAGCTAGAGAAGATGGGGATTGGGTGAGTCGCGTGGTTAAGATGTTGACGTCTCTCGTCCCTGAAGAGGACTACCATTCAGTCTTACGGGTCTGTGGTTATGCTTGCTGAATCACGTTTGATGTGGGTTTGCTCCTCTCTCAGCCCTCTCGGGGAACGAACCAGGCTTCTTCACAGCCTGAGGAAGCTCTGGCAGCTTTCGGCAGATGCCATCAAGGTAAAGACATTTGTCGGACATTTGTTCACTAGAGGGTGTGGTCAAAAGTAAGCACTGTTGTGGGGGATTGGGGGTTGTGGATGGGGGGGGGGGGTAATAAA
>JABFDZ020000042.1:20700344-20710794 GCA_019775955.2 Pollimyrus isidori
TGTGCGCCGGCCCGCGCCCGCGGTCGCCCCCCCCGCGCTGGGGGGGGGGGGGGGGGGGGGGCCCCCCCCCCTGGTCGTGGGGAAGGCGGGTCATCAAACAATCACGTACCATAGAAGGGGCAGGTTCTAGCCCAGCTTAAACAATCCACATGCAGCTCAGTTTTCTCTGGTGTTAGCGGTTGGCTATGGGAAGAACAAGAATTATTGTATGTATTTTATACTTTATTTCATATTTATATACTATAAAGGGTGTGTGTATGGCCACTGGCTAGACAGTGTTACAATAGTCTGTTTTAATATGACAGCATTTCATATTGGCACTGTTTAGACACATTTTAATGTTTGAACTATCATGCATGCAGGTATTTTCATTTTCAACCTGAATGTGTATTTATTTTATATTTGCATAGAATGCAAACATTTCTTTTAAGTATTCTCTTTATCTGTTTGGTGTTCTGGCGTTGAAGGGTTTGGTTCACGTGTGTTACCTTAGTCCCGTTTTAATTGGATTTTGTGGTGAATATTTCATTTGGGCTGGATTTAAACTCAGGTGTGTGTGTGTGTGTGCGTGTGTGTGTTTCTCCTCTCTTGTGTCTGTGCTTTAATTCATGATTCCCATCATGTGCCCCCATTTTAATATATATGGTCTGTGGAGCAGATCTTGTATAATCAAGACACTGTGTCACATTATGCTTTGAAAATCTGAAGAAACAACCTGGATAGTGGCTTGTTGGAAAAACTAATAAACCACTACGTTGACTCTGTCTGCTTTGTCTTTTTGTTACATTTGGTAGAACACCATGGTAACGCCTTGTTTTTAGTAATTTATAAACGCATTCATAGAAAATAATAATGCATTCAAAAAGCATTATAAACGGCTATCAATATTTATCAAAAGGTCATGTTTATTGTGCATTATGAAGCACTATAATGCATTATAGATACGTTTATAGTCTGAGAGAGGCAAACGGCGCACGTGGAAAAATGGTTTAACCAGAAAGCTAGGCACTTTTGGATCCGGAATGGTGGCACATATGGATTTATTTTTTGAGATTAATTTCCCTTTCCCCCTCCCCTCCTCAGAGGGTTTTGGCATGTGGACAGGAAAGAATGATCTTTCAACAGGTAATGGAATTAAGCATGTCAATGGCCGACATCCTGTGACACTGATTCGCTGGATTAAGCAAAGGAATATCCCGTTAACACATACACACCAGATGCACGCCTACCACAAGCGCCTGCTGCCTGCTTATATTTTTTTCATACTCCCTGATAGATTGGAGAAAATAGCCTGGATTCTGGTGGACAAGATTTTTCTACCTGTCCAGAACTAGACCAGAATGGGAGACCTGTCTAAGCAGACTTGGTGTGTTAAGAGGCTGATGTCAGACAAATGCTGCCCTTATTACGGTTCTTATCAAAAGTCTTCTCACTACTGAACCGTAGTATTGACCTTAAACATTGGTCATGCCTGAATTTAGTGGATGCATCCTTTGTAGGCTGCATTCTTGAAGGTCGAACAGAAGGTGTCAAATGGCATGGTCTGGCCTAGGGATAATTTCTTGTTTGCATCACCAACTGTTCCCATCCTTACCCTTGAGGTATGTAGCGCCGCTCCTATCGCTTAGTCAGGACATGCTCACTTTGCTGCTGCGCAATGACGGGATGTAAATAATCCATCAGGTGATCCTTCACAAGTTGGTTAAAGAAGGATGCATTTCTACACTGCGCTTGAAGGAGCCTTCAAAATGGGCCAGCCTTGTTTCATCACCGTAACACATTCAGTCTTCAAATGTAGCCTTAGTAGGATGCTGCCATTATATTTTGTATTAGCCTTAACGTTATTTTTGCATTAACCTTAGTATTAGCCTTAACGTTATTCTTGCATTAGCCTTAGCTGGCATGTTTCCACTGCAATGTCAATCAGATCCTTATTGTGTTTAGGTGATTCATATACTCCTGCTATTAGTTGTTTTATAGAGCAACTGAAGAATACTGTTGATACTATTGGTCATGGTATCCTATTGTTGTGCCTAGAGAGCATTGCTGGAATTGAAGAATCTGTCCTCAAAAGGATCTGTTCCTATGTTCATGGTAGGACTTTTACTGTTGGTGACAGTCATGTGTCCTCACCTGTTGCCCGACTTAAATACAGTGTTCTACTGGGATCGATAATGGTCCCTCTGTTGTTCTCAAATTATATGTTTCCTCTGAGGTCTCTTTTTTGCATGTTGAGTACCAACTTCCACTGTTATGCTGATGACACCCAACTTTATATACCTGTGTGCAATACTTTTGCTGATAGGCCTTTACTGTGTTTCGATGAGCTAAAAATTGGATGGCTTTTTGGATTTGAACTAGCAGAAAAAAAGAGGTTGTTCTTTTTGATTTTCTGGCTCTTGACGAGTAATTTCATTCTCACTGTGAAAAACGCCAGTGCAGGACCGGCTTCCACCTCCTTAAGTGGATATGAACACCTCAGCTTGCAAACAGGTCGAAACAAGGTACCAATCCAGCCTTTGTTTATCAAAAAGGTATCTTTATTAGTAAACGTCTGTCCAGCCTTACATCAAGCTGTTATCCTCCCATTAATTCTGGTCACCCACCGAGAGAAAAAAAACAACCCCCCCCAAAAAATGAACTCCCTCTCCCTATATACCAGTTTCTAATTAGTTAATTGGGCAACCTAAAAACAGAGGGGGAAACAGATTTAAATACCATGTTATTACACCTTGTGATATTCGCATTTACCCCCAAAAGAGACAGAATGGCTGACCATTGGTCACATTCCTTCCCTGACATTCCAAACAGTACATCTGCAAACAGTTCAATAAAACAATACACATAACATTACTCACTCCCCTCCCCTGCGCCAAACCATCCCCATCCCTCGTTCCACAATCATCTATAAAGGAACCTTCCCACTGCAGCGTGTGCTTCCACAGGGAACCAGTATGCTGAGGGACCAGAGAAACAGCAAACAGTATGGGACTGGGTGAGAAATGTCTGCATGTTTGTCGATGGTTCCAAGTTTGCTATGGAAAAGAGATGAAGTTAAAACAGTGGGTACCTTCATCAAAAATGTTACCATAAATAAATGAGTTGAACGGTAAATGGTGGTGTGAAGTTTTGCTGTGAATGATGTGAATTGTAGTCTATGCCAAGGGAATATACTACCGTTCATGCTATTAGGCAAAATACACAACACCTTTACAGTAACCCCACAGGCGACCCAAAACTCAAAAAGGGATACCTTCACCTTTCACACTCACCTATGGCCCCTGGTCCAAATTTGTAAACCCTCTTTGTAAAATTCAGGGATCATAATGGATTCTAAACTGAAAATGGGCAAATTAATGTGGTGTGGAGTTCTTTGGCTGATGTGCTGTAGATGACCAGAAATTTTAAACTTGGTCTTATCAGACTGTAAAACATTTTTCCACATGGATTTAGGAGATTTGATGCATCTTTTTGCAAAGTTTAGCTGGGCTTGGTTGTTTTTTTTATGCGAAAAAGGCTTCCAACTTGGAACCTCACCCCATAGCCCAGACATGTGAAGAATATGAGAGATTATTGTTGCATGTAGGGATACTTGCTTGCAGTTCTTTTAATGTTGCATAGGCCTCTTAGGCAGTTTTAGCCAACTTCTCCACTCACTTGTTGATGATTGCCCTCACTGTGTTCTGAGGTTTATCGAATTCTTTGGGTATTCTTCTGTGCCACTTTCCTGATTGGACGTTATTTGTGGCTTTAGCAGTAGAATGCAACCAAGAAGGTGTCAGGACAATCAGGAAAAGGTGAATTTTATATGGCGTCAGAGCCACTGATGGCAGGTGTTTACTAACTGCTATTTAACAAGAGATTGAACGTGATCGGTTGATTCTGAACATAGCCACACCCTCAGTTATAAAAGGGTGTGCACATTATACAACCAGGTTTTTGTAAGTTTTTAAGTGTTAGGTTTTCCCTCCCAAAAAGTTTCTGATTTTTTAAAATCTTATTTCTATAGGTTGCAATTTGACATTTAAAGGCAGAAAAAGTTCTAACATTATTTATCTTGGTTTCATTTTTTACAGTACATCACAATAACAAAGGCCATTTTAACAGGCCTATGTAGACTTGCTATATCCATTGTTTATACAGTGTAGCCAAAAATTATTTGCACACTGAAAAAAATTATAAAACATGGAAATGATATTGAGGAAATTGAAGAACAAATGTTACAATTATATGTGTGTGATGTAAAGAAACAAAAAAAAAAACTTTTATTCAAAATGTTTTCTGGAATTGATTTCATCACCAACCATTTTTTCATACTGTAAAAATAATTTTTGCCTTTTTTGGATGTTTTCTTGGGTTGCAAGTCTTGTAGCATTTTTGGTTGTACTTCTACCCATCCTTCTTCAAACCACTTTTTGTCTATTTATTTCATCTCTCTATAGATACATAACGTACATAACATCGCAATAAATCGTTTTAAACCTGTTTGTGAATGCTTTAAAATTTATTTCATTCCCCTGTTCAGAGTATCGATAGTCATTCGAATATTCAAAAACTTCCAGTCAGCGGTTGTCAGATATCTGTTTAAAATGGTCTTCATGCTTTAACAGGGGCCATGTTTAAAGGATTATCCAGGAGAAGATCAGAGCCAGGTCTCCCAGGCTGTGTGACAGGTTTTTACCCCCCATGCTGTCAGGCTCCTCAACATAATGTTGCCCCCCCAGGATCCCTCACACTGCCTCATCCCTGCCTCAACCTCCCCCTGAACCCACAAACTGAAAGCCACACACTGACCCTTAGGTGCCACACTGCACTTAACACCTTGTCACTCTGACATGGGGGCAATAAGAAGAATCCCCATTTTTCACTGTCTGCTCCATTATTCTGCTTCTATTCATATTTCCGGCTGTTACAAATTTTACTATTAGACCCCAAAAATAAAATTATGTACAGTGAGAATTAGCATAATAGGTCCTTTTTGATCATCATCCCTAATATCTAGTTCCTTGCAATAATTTGTGGAAGCCAGCTAATGTAGAATTTTTATCTATCAGTAAAATGTCTACATGGAGACATGCATGTTTGATCTCATTACTGCTTTCTGGTCTGTTTATTAATAGCATGTCCACTTGGGGTGGAACAGTCAGTTGACGGTTTTTTTTGACTTGCAAAACAAATACCAAAGCATAATGAGTGGGGTGGTTATTAAACAGCCTGAAGATTACACCAACCTCCAGCACCACCTCTAGAACCTGCACTGGCTGTGCACCACAAAGAGGTGGAGCCAGAGGAGAGGCAAGAAAAATATCCGGCGCAGGTCCTAGCTTTCATGAGTTATTCATCAACATGAGCATCTAGAGACACGCAATAACCTGCAGAAGGATGCTTGTATAGAAGAAGCAAAAGCCGACCTGCTGGACCTGCAAGCCTTGTGGGCTGGAGCACCCAAGCCGGGGGGAACCATCCAAGTGTCTGAATCTCCAGCAGGTTTTGACGTGAGTAAGCATATTCATTTGGTACCTCCATTCTGAGATACTGAAGCTGACTCATATTTCAATTACTTCGAGTATATTTCTGTGGTCCTGTATGCTGGTGGGTAAAACCTAACAGGGATGTGTGGCATTAACCAATGAGCAATGTCTGGACTGTTCTCAAAGCAACTATTATGGGCTTGTGATCTGGTTCCAGAAGCTTACCATCAAAGATATAGTGTCCATGACTGTTTTTGTAATAGTGACAATAAAGATCTATCTATCTATGATATGTAACCTCAGAAAAGTATCCATGCAAATGGACCATTGAAGGACATTGAAACACAAATTATAACAAATTAACATTCCAACCGACCCCACATGACCAGCCACTTTTAAACTGGCTATTCTAACTTGGCACATTAGCTTTAAAACATGGTAGCTAAGTCTGTTGAAAGCTAAGACACTGCAGATTCAAATGATACAACTTTACAATACTTCATGCAAACAGTTTAGACACTATCATAAAAAATGTACTTTCTTAACCTGCTTTTTGGTTCCTCCAGAAGACATGATCAAAACTGGTTGCAATCTTGCAGAAAGATGGAGGATGCAACTGAGCATTTGCAGTGTGAGTGTTATAACTCTAGCTTGTTTCTAATTGGAGAAATATGCAGTCTTGCAACTGCCACACGTTACACCTGTCCCCGTTCCCCGTTACATAAAAATACAGTCATTCATTAATAACATAAATTATTAAGTAACTCCTATTTAAGTGTTATATTCTCCATTCACACATATGTGTCAACTGCGTATTGTTTGTTTACAGTACAAACAAAAAAGTAAATTGTCATACAACGTGTTGCATTAAAAAATGTATGTAAAAAATTTCGGCATATCAAAATAATGTACAATATAATATATTTTTTTTTTAAATGACTATTATTTTAGACTGTTACTTAGTCTTTTAATGTTAATCGTTTAGTTTTTTTGTTTTGTTTTGTTTTGGGGGGGGGGGATGTTCTGTGGTTCTTTTCTGTGTTTTGGTGTCTTTCGATCGACCAGCCCACCAACAAGCGTATGCTCAGTTGTACTATATTGTTTAATTTAGTATCATTATCTGTGTATAATTAAGGTTACTTTAATGTAATATTCTTGGTCACAGAAAAATATTAGAAAATCGAGTGTTTGTGAGGTTTGAACGAATTATTTGTATTTACATTATTTTAAATGGGAAAAATTGTTTCAGGTCGCGAATTTTTCGGGTTGCGAACTGAGTCCTCGAACGAATTAAGTGCGTGAGCCGAAGTACCACTGTACTCGATGTTTCATACTCCCTTCTTAGCAGCAGAATGCTGTGCAGCTTGCTGTTCTCCTCTAGAAATGCCAGCATGTTCACACCAGAGCATATGAGTGGAGCGTGAGCGAGGAGCGGAGTGGGCAGTATTGGAGCGGTCGCTCGATCTGTCGCGCTCCAATTTCGCTCCGATACCGCGCACGCTACGGCTCTGAGGCGTGCCCAAATCTACCCAGAATTCATCTGTACAATTGTTGCACAAATTGGTGAAGATGGAATACGCGAAGTATTTCACAAAAGAGACCGATAGGTCATACAAATATAATGTTCTTGTCAAACGTACAAATGACAATAGCGTAGAGAAAGAAGAACAATGTGGTGAAACTGTTTTAGTAAGTAAAGATTCACTTTGGAATCTAAAAAAACACATTTCTCGCAAACATGAGTTTGCTACGCGAACTCGCGGAGGCCAGAGGAAAACGTGAGCATGTTTTACACGATTGTAGCATATCAAGTCTATAACGTAAATAAAAGTATAAAAGCCTATAAAAAAGTAAATATTGGTAATCAAGTCAAATCGTTTAATTTTTATGTGCATGAAAGGCACGTAAATTTCTTATAGGCCTACCGCTACGCTAATTGTTAATTGTTAGATAATTTATGTTCAAAACGTGTATGCTTAGCCCAGTGATTTCTTTATTTATCTGAGGTTCTCTGTCCAGGTGAGTGTGCTACATCAGGCACCTCAAAACTTGTCGTTAAGTCTGTAAACGTGTCATTTATCACCGCATCATCCTAAGTAATGGCATTTCCTACTCTGAGTTTTTCCGAAGACTGTTTTGTTTTCTTTTGCACTGCCTTTCATGACAATAACAAAAACAAGTTAGGTTTTCATTATTGAAATACACTTGAAAATGTTGTAGTATTAATTTTCAGTTGCAATAGTACAATAGTACAAAATAGGACTTAAAGGCAATAGGCCTAACATCTTAGTTTCGATTAAAAAATGACCAATGATTGATTCATATTATATTGATTACTAATATTCACTATTATTAAATTACTTTTCTGCCAGAACTGAACCACATGGGCTTTGTGCTGGCTTTGACACAACAAAACTAAAGTAGAGATTCTCATAATAACTTACAAATGGTCAAAAAATTAGTGCATATGACAAAATTAAATAACATCCCTGTTAAGTTTTACCCATCAGCCTACATTGCAACAACAGAGTATAACTTGCAAGCAAAAGTATTGATATTTAACTTTTTCGATGAAATGTCATTTTGTTTGCAGTTCTGTCTGCTTCATTCACATTTGCCGTCACTGTTTTCCAGCCTTCTCATTTGCACTGCCAGACTTTTAGTTTGCAGTTCTGACAAACATTTTGAGGGTAGATTTTTTCAGGGGTATATTCCCATTGGCTAATCCATTTTTTGAGTGAAAGCTCAGTGCCCTGGATGCATGTGTTCTTTTTTAACACAGTAGGAATGAAAACATACCCATGCCAGTATGCATATACAGTATAATATTGGTTTGGTTCTAGAGAAATACATGCAGAATTGGTGTAAACATTTATTTCCTAAATAGGTTATTGCATATTGTTTTTATTTACACTCAAGAATTATTTTTTGATAACATTGACACATATAAATTCATGAAAATTAATTTTATTGCCAGAGCATAACAGTTGCATATATAAATAAACAAAACTGCACTTGGGCAAGCTACTGTTTATCTATTAAAAATTGAATTGACTTTCTCTTAGCTTTCTTTGCAAAACTTGATGTTTTAACACTTAAATATTGGATGCCACCCAAGGAGATTCAATACCTCTAGTCATTACTAAAGGATGAAGGATTTTGCCTGTCTCCATTGAAACATGCACCTTGAAGGAAATTTGCAGTTCACCACTACCACAGGATCTTTGGAAGAAAGTGACACTGTGGTTTCTAGGCATCTTGTTGGAGAGAAGGTGTTTTATGTATCACTGTCTCTCTCAGAGAAGCAGATCACTGGAGTTTGCTTGCAGTACCTTACAGACGCCCAGCTACAGGAGATGGAGCCTGGGTGAGTCGGGTGATTAAGATGCCAGGATCAAAAATGCTGTTATACCAGTCTGTGGTTTTGCTGGCTACCTCATTCTTGCTGTGTTTGTACTTCTCTCTCAGCTTTGCGGTGGACCAAAGAACACCAGGCTCTAAGGTAAAGCTGGATGTTTGCTCAATGAAGGGTGTGGTCAAAAATAAGTGTTGGTTTGGGTGAGCATGAGGATTTCTTGTAGGGCTGTGTGATATATACTGGATGACGAAATAAGAATCTCTTTCATTTCATATTACTTTCCTACAGAACACTTTTATTAAAATGCGTGACTAAAAACCAGCAGTGACATGCATTTTTATACCGTCAGCACGGTACACATGTCTTTCAGTACTAAGATATAGGGCAGGGTAATATTTTTCCATTCAAGGGGAAAGAGTTCAGTCTGTAATGCATTATTATTTATTGCTGTATCATGTCTCTTATGTTGTATTTTTACTGCCATATGTCATTATGTCGGCTTTAACTCATAACCACTGATGCTGCATATTTGTAAAAAAATTCAAGAAAGGGGTTTGTTGTTTGATACGCTGAATAATATTTCTAAATGGGAACAAGTTAAGTAAAGGGTAACAATCGAAAGTCATTGTTATTGGTTAAGTGTGTGTGCTAAATGCTGAACACATTTTTTTTACATTCATGATAAATACTTTTAACGTGAAGAGCGGAATGTGGAAAAACAATTGAAATCCAAATGTTACACGGTACAAAATAAAAATGTGAGCATGCATGTGTGTACAATTGTGTGTGGTGTTTTGGGACGTCATAGTGTGATTTTCCTATAAATAGTTAAAGTACTACTGTGAAATAGATCACTCTGCTATGAATACAAGGTCACAGAGAAATGCAGATGCAGAATATGTAAAGTTCAATTTCAAGTATCAAACAGTGTGAAAATAATGGTGTGTGTTTGTGTATGGTGTGTGTGTGGGCTGGCTGAAATATCAGCAGGGTGCGGTGAATCGTCTAGTGCAGACTGCTATGTGAGCTGTTGCATGTAGAGATGCCTGCAACACCTCTCCTTAAGCTGCTGCCGCTGACCACCCCAGTTGGGGTACAGGAAGCAACTTGTAAGTCTTCCGTGGTCAGTATACAGCCTCCCCCTCACCAAGACTCTCACTATGCCTCCACGTGGCAGCCCATGGTAACTGGGGTCTCGTGACTGCAGGCTGAATTAGTGGGAGATCTCGGAGCTGCAGTGGTCCCCAGAGGTGTTTTCACCAACCACTGCCCCACTGCCACGTGGGTAAACCCTGAAAGGCAGGTTGGCTAGGGGAGTAAACCTTCGAACACAAATCTGTAGTTGGGGACAGGCATTAGGCGGTGTCCAAGAGACTGGATTACCGGCAGGCCCCTGCAGTCCATGCCACAGTGAAGGTCGTCGTGAGTTTCTCATGCCACTGGAAACTACTCTGGCAGGGCGAAGATGGTGGAAGTGAGGACTACGCACCCACACTCTCACCTAAATCCTTTCCTTTGTGCAAGCCCCTTGCTCCCCCCCCCCCCCCAATCGCAAAGTCCTGTGGCGATATGGAATGGCGGTAGGCACAGGCCAAGGATGTGGCTGGGAGTGCCTAGTCAA
>JABFDZ020000042.1:20745790-20760765 GCA_019775955.2 Pollimyrus isidori
TTATGGTGTGGGGTTGTTTTTCAGGGTCTTGGCCTCGGCCTCTTAGTTCCAGTGAAAGGAACTCTTAATGCTGCAGCATTCAAAGCCATTTTGGACAATTTCATGATCACTTTAAGGGATCAGTTTGGGGATGGTCTTTTCCTGTTCCAACATGACTGTGTACCAGTGCACAAAGCAACGTCCATAAGGACATGGATGAGCGAGTCTGGTGTGGAGGAACTTGACTGGCCTGCACAGAGCCCTGATCTCAACCCGATAGAAGACGATTGGGATGAATTAGAGCGGAGACTGAGAGCCAGGCCTTCTCATCCAACATCAGTGCCTGACTTCATAAATGCTCTCCTAAACCTTGTGGACAGCTTTGCAAGACGAGTTGAAGCTGCTATAGCTGCAAAGGGTGGACCACCACATATTAAAGCCTATGTATTAAGAATGGGATGCCATTAAAGTTCATATGCATGTAAAGGCAGGTGTCCCAATACTTTTGGCAATATAGTTTAGCTACTTCAGCAGCAAGTGTGCATGGCTGGCAAGTCTTTAGACCAGTGTTTCCCAATCCAGTCCTCGGAGACCCACAGACAGTCCATGTTTTTGCTCCCTACTAGTAGCTGGAAGGTACCAGAAATGCGGACTGTCTGGAAGGGAGCTTGGAGGGAGCAAAAATCCATGAGGATGGGATTGGGAGCATGACAATGAATGTGGGTTAGGTGACGTGCAATGGAAAATGTCTGTTATTGTCATAGGGGTGAGAGGAGCGAACAAGAATGCCCAAATATGGTGAGAAGCACACTCATTAATACCAAAAGATCAGCATTTCAGATGAGGCCTAATCATATTTGTTTGACTATTTACATCAGATAATTGCACTGCCTCCCTTTGTTATTCAGATTATTATTATTATTGTTATTACATGGAATTTGCATTATTTTGACAAGGCTTTTCTCCAGAGAAATGTATATACCTCAGGCATTTTCAGTTCTTTAATATATCTTTCTCAGTATGCTTCAAGGTTACATTAGAGTGTCGTCTGTGCTTTGAGATATACTTGTCTGTCAGTTGAATCATTCTTTTGCCTGCAATGTAAGTGCTTGGCAGAGCCACCAGCATTAACCCCAGCTTTTCTTGGCATGTTAAAAGCGTGTTAAAAACATCAGGTTTAACGCCGATTCCCTGCCCCCCTCGCTAGATCTGGAGGCCAGAAACACTTCAGATCCGATTCCATGTTACAAATGCTTGAGAGTCCATATAAAGGCATGACTTCTGTCAGGGACTGAGAGTGAACAGTGGCTGTGAACCAGTCAAACTATGGGTGACGTGTTATGAAGGGCAGATGCCTTCACTAACTGCAGAGAACTAGATGTAAGGGCATATGGTGAGAAGATTCTTCATTATTTACACTTTTATTTAGTGCATTCCTCAAAATCAATGCAAGTGAGATTTACACTGATTGTGTAAATTTAGCGCTGAATGGCTTCCAGAATTCTGACAGTGCATGCAGGTGTTTTCTTGAGTTTTACTACCAGCTAAAGTATTATGATTTAGACATAGCTTTGTGTCACGGGAGCTATAGATGTCTCATTTGACAGTCTGGCTGCTATATGTTTGCATTTCCTTTCCAGGCTATCATATGATGCAGACGACGTATCTGGACCTGAACAGAAAGAAGAGAAGCCTACTGGCCTTTCGCACCTTGTATGTTGCCCAGCACCAAGTAACTGAAGAACCAGACTCTTGTACCTCTTGTGTATTTGAGTGGGGAGAGAACTGAAGCACGGCGGAGGTGGAGACAAAGTGAGTTAGCGTCAGGTAAAGGCCTGTTTTATGGGCATATTTAGCTCTGTCAGAAATAACACAGCGCACATAAATACATGTGCAAGCAATGCTAGGGAAATATACCGGCCATAAATAGGATCAAATAGGACATTTAGATTGTACATGTGGATTTCAAATCAGATGGTAAGTTATAGAAATGCACCATAAGTGCGTATTTTAGAAAACAGGTATTAGATTACTGTGCTCTGAAATTTGTAATATTCCGTGATTAAGATTAGTACGCTATCACATAGAATCCAGACAGCTGCCATTAACCAACCAGAACACATTGAATGGGACATGTACAATATCATATAGGGGACAGTTGACACCATCATGTTCAAGTAATTGTTTTCCCAGCGCAAGCTCACGTGGCTCTTTGGCTTCCCTGAAAGTCAATGGTAGATCAAAGGTTACAGGGTAAGTGCTGGTCGTCCGTGTTATTTTCTGAAGCCACGCCGCGTTCGTCCTGCAAACAGCCGCCCCTGCATTTCAGAGGACCCTCTGCTCACTTTGGCTGCCAAGAAGACGGTGTCCTGATGTAATCCATGCGTCCGGGGTGTCAGAGCTCATCATGTCGCCCAATGGCAGGGTACTGGCTCTTAGATCGACGGACTCTCATTGGCTCCACTTCTGAAGGTGGCGGCATCATCAGGAACTTCTGGGAAATGAATGACTTCTGAACTCTTAAAAGAAAAGTACCTTCTGAGTTCCCTTGTGACAGCTGCTAATCATCAAAACGTCTCTCCATAGCAAATATTATATTTTTGTTCAATTATTCGTACAAATACATTACCATACAAAGCCATTTATGAGTTTTAATGTATTAGCACACTAGATCCATTTGACATCCACACACAGAACAGTATGACTATAGACTATAGAGCATTGACAAGGATTATGACAGAGGAAGTCATAGCTTTGATGAAAATGAATGTGCTGCATTCTGAAAGGTGTGCTGCTTTGGGTGGGTCGCAAGAAACAGTGGGTGGATTACATGAAGCCTCGGGTGGATCGCTGGAAGCTGTGGGTGGATAATACAAATCTTTTGGGTGGACCAGGAGAAGCCAAGACCGATGTACTTAAAGAGAACTGGAATACAGCTGCTTTCACTGTTCAGTGCTGATGTCACAGCGAAACCCTGAAAGAACGCTACACAAACCCTTACAACCATAGCTGTGGATGCAGTTGGAAAAAAATGAAGGGTGGAGTTCAACCTGCCTGCTATTGAGGAGATGATGATTGCCGGTCACTTCCCTTATAGGTTTACTGGCTGCAGAAAAATTCTGACTAGATTCTCTGTTTAATGGCTGCTGCACGGCCCACTAAATTTCGGAGGTTAACATAAGGACAACGTAGGGAGAGAAACATCCATAAACAAAGAAGAGTAAAATCGCAAGTTACAAGTGTCACTGAGTCCGTTCTGTTCCACAGAGCTGGACAGGCTATGGGAGGGAAGGGAAGCCTACAGAGGGGCAGACCCCAGACAGGGTGTCAGTCCATAACACGGCACACACACAATCTGCAGGTTAGAGATGCTGATTGGCCATTCTTTTGCAATACAGGGAGAAAATAGAAACTGGTCAATTTCAGAGCTGAACTGGCATTCAAATCTCCAACACTGGATGCATGAGGCAACAGTGCTACTCACCTACCCAATGTGGCACCACAACACATTCACAAATTGTGCAAATGAAAAGCTGAATATCCAGAAAGTGAAAATACATTATCTAATTTCGCTATTCTGGTCAAATATTTCTAGTTAAAATTAAGCCATTTGCATGGCTAGGATGACAACACAGACCATATAAACTGAAAAATGTTGTTTTTACAGGTATGTCAAAACAAATAGCACCAACAGTGTCACATACATAATGGATACTCATTCAGAACCGCAATGGCATCGTGTTACGTCACTTGAAATACTCCTATTGGAATGGGTTTACAATGACAGCTTGCTTCCCCCACCCCCATCCTTCAACATAAGGCCCAGCTTCTGGGTTTGTGTAATATTCTGATTGGTTCAAAAAGCTAGCGGGCGGAGAAAGGGCGTTACTACATAGTATTGTGATATCACAATCAGCTGTTTGGTACGTTCTAAATTCTGATCCAAGGATCAGCTGGTTGGCAGCAATAACAGCACAAAAATCTGCAGGAGAACACAAGTGTCAAACTGCATATTTGGCATCATAAATTCAGTGAAAATGCAGTTTTACGTATAACCCTTCTTCTAAGAAGAAAGCCTTTTTAAATATTACAAAATACCTACCTCATCGAGCAACTATCTAAAGCTGTACTTTAAGATTTTTTGTTTATTTTTTAACGTTTTAGGCATCACGTTTACACCGTTGAATAACGTTGCGAAGGCAGGTAAGACAATAATCAAGTCTATATCGAATGACTGAATAACACCGTTGGTGACATAAGTAACATTTGTGCCGAAGGTTTTTCACCTTGTTATTTACGTTGACTGGGAAAATGCAAATATAGCTGCGCGAGTATCTCACTTACGCCAGTATACAAAATAGGAAAAAACGATCTCAGTATTTTGTAGTACTGTACTGGGTTTGATGCGATGTATATACAATTACGTATTCTTGCACACAATACTAAAAACAAACATCTTGGTTCTTTTCTCTGTGATGAATGACTTAAGCTCAAAATAGTGCCGATGTAAAATTCGCTATGTGAGACTGCGTTTTATATACAGATATATTAAAGCGAACTGAAGCGTTAAATCCCCGGTACTATACGAGAGAAGCATTTCTTGTGTCCATTTATGTTACGGATAAATAAGACTTGGCAATGTAACATATGGGGAAACGACAGCGGTGATATATTGTATGATGCGCTTTTTTTTACGAAACTTGAATTTTATTCTTACTTTAACAAGATTTTTTCCGGAAATGAATAATTTAGTCCCCACTTAAATTACTGTACCACTGAGCCTATCTGTCATTGCACTGACCCCGTCGCTCTCCCCCTCCACCAAAGAAGCGTTGAGTTTCCGAAGGATAGATAATTCAGTTTCAGCTTTTGCAGTCGACGAGTGCTTTCTTTTGAATCCCTGTAAGCTAAATGGATGAAAGATGGAAAGATAAGCAAGCGATTTCTTTTCCGTTTCAACTATAAACACTGGTTTGAAACGATACGCTTGTATCAATATATGCTATTTTTTTATATGTATATCTGCTAGGCGGAAACAGCTGTTCAAAAAGGCTTTCTAGACAACTGTGTTATATTCTGCTTTTGATTTCTGGGCTTTGCTCTATAGTTATATTATATTTATTTTTCTTATTTTTGCGCCAAGCTTCCTAAACGTATATTTCTTTATTTTCTGACTGGTGGGTTGGGCTATAGCAGTCTTGGTGACGTATGTGTTGTCGTCACCAATGCGAATTCGGTCTTATTTTTGTGTGAAGTGGCCCCTCCTGCGGCCTGCTTAGAAGCCCCGCCCATTTTGACGTTCCCAAGCAGTGACGCGTACTTTAGATACCGAGATACGGAAGTTTTCCTGTTTCAAATATGGAGTCGTATTTTTAAGTTTATTGTCATTATTATTTAAATCAGGTTCGGTTGTAGGACGCGTCAAGAGGAAATTTCCGTCGTCCATGTTAACCCTTTTCTTGTCCCTGGGATGTTACCGCTGTTGTGGTATATAATCACTACTATTGCAATAATTTAAAAGGAAAAAACGTGTAATTAAGAACGTTAATGAATCTGTTAATGCAATACACTGAACATGGTGAATTGCGTAAATTAGTGCACTACATTTATTAAACAATTAACCATAAAAAATATGTGGCAGCCAACTTGTTACATAGTAGTACAATAGTGGTATTTTAAGAATAGCCATGTTAAAGACATATGAATTAGTTTACAGATTAAATCTGAGGTCCTTTTTAAATGTACCATAACGTATTCAGCATTTAATAAGAGTCACTAGCCTGTAGTATACTGACATGCAATAGAAGATCAAGACCTCCTTTGATGTGAGTCTGATTGCTCCAACTTCATAATTAAAAGGAGGTCCGCATACATTCAAAAGGGGACTTGTTAAAGGGGAAGGTGGTAGTTTAGAAGGAAAAAAGGAAAATATAACCCGTTTGTTATAAGTTCTTCAACAATGATAATGTTGAACTAACAGAAGGTATGTTTCCTTTAGTACTTTACTGCAAACTGTGCACTAAAGAAGTAATGGAGGCTAGATACACCCCCTCCCCTCCTAGATACATCCCCTGCCTGAAGTGGTATCGTCTCAGAGTTCACTGTATAGCTTCAAAGCATCCAAAGGGACTGAATGTTCTGCTCCACACTTAAGGTACCAGCATGGGCACTTCCAAGGACAAAGACCCTGTAACAAATAATTTCTGCTTGTTTTTAAGTTGCTAAACTGTTCTGCCACATACTGCTGGTAAGTAAAAACTGGCGCACTTTGACCCCACTAATTTTCAACCTCCTTGTGATCCTATGCAGAAAAGGATTCGAAATAGTTTCTCTTTGTAGTATACTATACTGAATTCTGACTGATTTTATTTTCACATTCACATTTAAAAATTCATAGCCATAGTAGTGTGAATAGAGTGTGATATATCCTACAGGAATATTAGTGTAACAAAATTGCACATAGTTGAGTCTTGATAGTAACCAAACCAACTGAGTGAAGAGGATCCAGAAAGGAAGTGTTTTCTATAGAATTGCCCATTTTTAGTGACCTTGTATGGGGAAAATCACTTTAGTTATCAGTTATTCCTTGGAGTCTGGATTCAGTCAGATGAGATGTGTCTGCTGCCATATGTCTAGTAACTTACTAATGGCTGTACTATTACTTTTCCAATTAGGTCACTGACTACCAATACCAGAAGAGAGTTTACATTTAAGCCTCTGAGGCTGCCTGTGATTGGAAGATGGGGTGTTCCGAGATTTGCATAGGAGTATGTTGTCAGGATTATTTTTCATTTGACAGCAGGCTTCTCAGACCTGAACAGACAGGACTTGACTATCATTGAGCTTAAGTGGGGCCTGTATTTAACTGCCTCTCCTGGGACATTCATACCAGATACACAATGTCCCTGAAGTGTGAGGTGGAGGGGGGGGCACAGCAGGATTCACATGACCTGCTCTGTCCCTTAGCACGTTCAATTACCACACATAGTCATGGATATATATAAAGTCTGCTGCTTACTCGCGCCGGATAGCCTCAAACTGTGGGGAGATCATTTGCTCCGAAGAAGCCAGAGATCAGAATTCCTTGAAGCGCCATATTTCTTCTTCTGTAGTCAATGGCAAGCTGAGAACTGACCCAGCGTAACTTGTAGAGACTTGTATGTTCAATAATATTTATAAGAAATTCACATTTGTTCCGACTGGCTTGAGTCTTGGGCTGAGGATTCTGCAGAATGACAGGGTCACCCTTGCAGGTCCTGAGAGAAGGCTGCGTTTATCTGAGAAGACTCCTGTCCGCCATCGTGGCTTTATTGTATTATTTCCTTTGGAGCACAAAGACTAGCACTGTTTGCGTCAAATTAGAACTCACGGCTTGAGTTTTGTGGTCGAAGTGTTCCAATGAAAGTTACAACCTAGAGTTTTTAAATGGGACACATTTTAAAGCAGGCATTCGTTTGTCTATGACACGCCCAAACAGCTGCTAGCCAAACAGCAAGAAAAATGTTTTCTTTTTTTAGTCCTATTATAAGAAGAGCAGGAAACCAGTATGATAGGACGAGGGGGTGGACTTTTGTTGTTTTTATAACCCCGGATTGGGAGGGAAGGAGTGAGCATATTTTGACTCCACCCTCAGTACACATCCAGGGAATTTACTACTGTAAACTTCAGGATGTCGATAATATTGCATGACTTCAGTGAGGTAAGGCTGGAATGACATACATTTATTAATAGATCAGATACTGGGGGTATGGAAAATTATGAAAGGTGGTTGAACACAATATGTAAATGAGAGTTTTTGTTAAAGCTCTTTGCTTTTAATTGCTATATTGTCTCCAGTTGTCTTCCTCCCACTGGTTGCTCCCATTGGGGCAGTCTGGGGATGGTGGGTGTCGAAGCAGCCTCTCTGCCTGCGTCTGGCAGGTCGTTGGGTCAAATCCCATGGCCAGCAGAGGAAATCGCGTCACTTTTGGGCTCTTGGGCAAAGCTTCTAACCATGAAAACTGCTCCAAAATTGCAGATCCTGCACCCTGATCCCCAGACTTCTGTCATCTGTGTAGGTGTGCCTCAGGAGAGCAATAAGAGACATATTAAAGGCAAAAAAAATCCTACATGCACATGCAAATAAAAAGTAGCTTTTAAAAATGACATACATATCGGTTTTATCTTTAAACCTAACAGGCCTTTGCGCATATACCAAGTGAGACCTTACTTCTGCACTGCACCAGCCTCCCAGCTCCTCTGTGACTTTGAAGCCAGAGAACGGAACCGGGGATCAAGACCGAAGCAAACGACACCAGAGCGGATTTTCCCCAAGAGTCCCAGATCCCGTCACCCAGCATGTTCCAGAAGCTTAGCACCCTGTTTTTCGGCGAGGCGGAGGACGTGCCCTCTGACATCAGCGGACCAAAGCCCTGCGTGACGGACGCAGATGAGGAGGGCTGGCTTCTGGTCAACTTAGCAGGTGAGCGATGGCGTCGTGTTCTGCACATCTGGACACGGTCACACACCACAGGGCTCCCCGCCGCAGTGGATTGGCCTCTTGCCTGCGGCTTGACTGACAACTTCACAATATCAGGGAATGTTTGTGACCCAGTCCAAGGGGAGACAGGCCAATTCCTTTTGTTGTGCGTCATTACTTCAAGCCTAAATGAAATGAATAAAAATACCAGAAGCTTGACAAGTTTGTCATGAGCCAGAGTGTGTCTATTCTTGTTCAATCTCTAAATTATAAGGAAAGCTCTAAGGGAAATGGAAAAATATATTAAAGACTTTGGTTTGAAATATTCTAATTAAAAAATAACTAATACTTCCTATTTTCATGTTTTGTGTTTGGGTTTTTTCTTTATTCCTCTTTCCATTTTCCTTCTCCCTTTTATTTGAATTCCCTCATGCTGTGGTAACGGGGTGTGTGTGTGTTCTCATTTTAACCCCCTCGCCCTCAATCCTGTGCAAATGCCCCCTTGCCTGCCCGGTTCTCACCTCGGTGCTCAGGGGAAGGCGCCCCGGTGGAGACGAGGCCCAGTTCCTGGGAGCCGGCAGCACCGTTACGCTCCTGTGAGGGAGGGGCCAGGGGCAGCCCCTCGTCGATTGTAGCCCCCCTGGCCTCCTCCTCCTGCACTCGCCGCAGGACTAAAATTACCACCACAAAATCAGTGGAGCGCTCGGCGCCGGCCCTGCCTGACAGCTCGGTGTACGGACCACCGCTGGCTGGCTCCTCCCCTCGCACCCCGGGCTCCGCGCCTACCCTCCCAGGCCCTCGGAGTGACTGTAGCTGTGCCCCTGACCACTGCTGCATGGATGAGAGCTGGTTTGTCACCCCTCCCGCCTGTTTCACCGCAGAAGGGGCCACCGCTGAAAGCAGCCCTATGGAGGACCTGCTCATCGAGCATCCCAGCATGTCCGTATACGTCGCTCTCGGAAACCAGTCCGTGGTCCAGGAGAGCGTGGCCAGCCTGACGGGCAGCGTGAGGTGAGCTGGTTCCCCCTTCAGCCGTCATCTTCCGCGGAACAGGGAGGCTTTTCACTTTTGCACTTCTTAAGGAAGTATTAGCCGTCAAAGGAAATGTTTAAAACTCTTTATCTGGATAGTAAATGTATATTTGCTCAGAGCAAAAAACACAATTTGACATTACAACATACGAGACGTAAACACAAAATGAACAGGATAAAACAAGAAGAGAATTTTTTTCTTAATGGCTTCCAAAACTAGAAAAATCTTATCCCAACATTACCCCTGTCCTGCCCCGATCATCTGCTCTTTCCGTGTGCCACGCCCCCTCATTATCCTTGTGTGGGATCCCCATGTGATCGGCTGTTTCTGGTTGTTGTCATTAGTCATCTGTATTAAGTCCACGTTTCAGTTTATTTCCCCAGTCCTGTCATTGGGTACGTTTGACTTGCTTATAGCGCTGGCTTAAAGCAACGCATTCTGATCCTGACGCAACGCATTATAGTTAGATGTTTTGCGACCTCTCTCCCAGCTGCACAAACTGGAGCCGCCTCCATGACGACACACCTTTGCTCTTATTGGCTGAAAAGTTTAGTTACACGCATGACGTTTATATTCCAGGCAGTTTCAATGTGTAATGTGCTATTTCTCCCGAATATCACGTAAAGCAGTAAGAACTGTTTTTCAGTTAATTTCCCTGATAAAATAAAGTTTAAATAAATGACATAAATGCTGTAATAGTACACGTAAGTTAGTGGTTTATTTATTGTTAGTTACTGTAATGTTGCACTACTTTATTTGGTTAATCGTCCAGTCTGTGAAGAAGGCATTCAAGTAAGAATTGCATTGTAGTATGACTCATTTCCTGGCGTGTACAATTTATACCGAGTCAGTAGGGTTCGACTTCTGATTATTCAGATCGAGTTCTAGCTCAAACTGGTTTGTTCGACTTTCAAGAAATTTTAGTTCTAGTGAGTTCGAGAACCGAGGTACCACTCTATATTATAATCATACTCCAACATGAAGATTATTTAAACATAGTTTTCTTTAACTGTCTAAGACCGTCGTGGGCAATCTTGCCCACAAAGGGCCGGTGTATATGCAGGTTTTTGGGATAACCTGTAGGTCAGTTGTTTAAACCCAGCTGTGTGGACTCTTCAACCAATCAGTCCTTTTAATTTAGTATAATATAATTAGGGATTTGCAGCAGAGGCCTGCATACAAACACAGCAGCCCTTTTTGGATAAGATTTCCCACCCCTGGTTTAAAACTTTTGCTCAGCTAGCGCTGCCTGTATTCCCCATTATCTTTTCATCCATGCCTTTCCTCTCTTTATTTTTTCCCCACCCACTCTTTCTGCACCTTCTCACCCTCCATCTCTCAATTTGGGTATCCCAGCAGGGTAGCGGAGGCTGTACTGCCAGCATCTCAGGACAGCGCCCCCCGCCGGATCCCCCGCGGAACTGCAGCCAAGGCCGGGGCAGTGGACAAGGTTGCCCAAGTGACCCGCGTGCAGCGGGCAAAAGCCCGAGCCGAGCGGCGCCACCTCACCCGCAATCGGGTCCAGCGGCAGAACCGCGTGCGGGAGCAGGCTTCCCGTCGGCCCGCTCACGCGCACGGCACATACCTGCGTCAGCCGTGCCAGCGCACCTTCAACCACTGAGGCGCCACCGGGGGTGGGGTGGGGGGGGACAATGTTTACACTGAGGGCATTATCACACCCCCCCATCGTGATAACCCCAACATCGCCCTCTTTTAAAAACCTAGTTGTCCTATCATTTTAGCCAACCCTTTATAGCTCTCATCAGAACTTTAAAAAGACAAGTTACTTATTGTGTTATGCGCATCTAACATGACATTAATTAATATTATGATTGTGTGGTCATGTCCTAGAAGGGCTGTAGGTTCTGGGGGTCTCTGGTGTGGCCTGTCCAACCTGCAATACTTCTCCAGTATGAGTGAAACCTCTATATTCTTGATACTTAATTAGTCTCGTGTTCCCCTTCCTCTGCTGTAGTGAAGTGAATAGTTCACCCTAAACTCCTACTCAGACTCGACTTGGTCCCAGTCTAATCTGAAGGTTTCTTTTGTTTTTGGTCACATAAACCAGCTCAAATTGGCCAAGGAACTGTTTTGTAAAAGGGAAGCTGATTAGCAACAGAAAAGAGCATAAATCGCTATAAACTGCTTCTGAGGGTCAAGGACAGGCTTTCGACCAAAGATGCCTGGTGAGCATGTGACCAGGCCTGCATGTGTCTGTGACGTGTGTCCTGGGGACTGGGTTCATCATCCAGAGGTGTTTGCAGGCCGAACTGCAAAAGTGGTGCAGATTGTTTACTTACATTCAGACATTGAATATTCTCATTTGTTTTGTATTGTAACGACTAGAATGGGATTGCAGGGAATATAGCACCTGTCTCCTGTGTGACTGCTAAGTATACGTCCCTGTTCATTCAAGTCTCATGCGGGACATTACAAAAAAAAAAAAAACAGAACATTCAGAGGGAAGGTTATGTGGCAGTGTGGACAAAAGAATTTAGCAGAAGGTGAGAGGGAGGGGATGAGGGGAAGGTAAAGAGAAAGAAGAGGTTAAGTGTTTAGTGTGGCTCCTGGTGTCATTTTCATACGCATTGTCTCTTAGAGAATGAGGAAATGCCCTGCTCAGACAGAGGCCAATGGGAATCTGTGCGTCGAGAAGCCTTTGTAGCTGGAAAGGAGAATGCTGGGTGCAGTGACAGAATTACCGTGTAAGCTGTGGTAAAGAAGCTGATGAGTGGAATTAAAGATACCTGCGTGTGTTTGTTGTATATTTCAACACTGCTTTTTGTTGTCACGGAGAAGCCCTTTTGAAGCTGCCTGCAGATCCTGCGTCCATTTCCGAAAGCCTGTCCTTGGACAGTAAGAGCAGAGGTTAAGACCTATTTCCTACCGGTACTGCAGCGAGGCAGGTGTGTTTTATGAGATGACCAGGCCCACTTCGTCACTGTGAAATGTAAATGCATTTAAAAATGCATGCGGTGCGTCATGCGGTGCGTCATGCGGCGTGCGTTTCTGCTCTTTTCATAGGATCATGCCACACAACATTCTTGATGAATCCTAAATTAGGCCTCATAATTCCAGCCGTGTCGATCAGTATTCAAGGTATGTGCAAGAACAGGGAGCTCTGCATTTTTTATATCGTAAAAAATGATTAAGTATCTTAATGCTTTTTTTTTTTTTAACCCAACCCAAAATGGAATGACTGACCCTGCCCCCCTGCGGCCCCCGCCCCCCGCCTCTTTAGTACAACCATGCAAAATGTATAGTATCACTATAATATATATTACATTTACACTGGTAATGAGAAGTGTAGAAGCATTATGGTGCTGAAGTAAATTTAATATATGCTAAAGTATGTGAATTAATGAGATATGGATGTAAGTTTGCACTGTCTTATATTTCTGTGATTGAGATATTTTTTAGAAGTGTGACGTGTTCTATTACTTTACGGAATACAAAGGATAGGCTGACCTGTAGAAGCTTCTGATTAAATTAAATAGCTTACAATTATTACGTATTTAAATGTATTTTAAAATGTTACACCTGCTACTTTGAAGGTCAAACTCTCAGGAGATCTTTTACACAATCGCAGCTGGTGTCAGTACTGAGCATTCATGCAAATTAGGCTTGTAAGACTCACATTCAGCCTTACTGTAAGTGCGTCCGTGGAGTTAAAGTAGAAGTTTTTCTATTTGCTGCAAAAGCACTCCAGATATGCGTCGAGGCTGCCCCCTAGTGGCAAGTAAGGGGACTGGCGATGGCAAACCAACATCCCCGCCTTGACGGTAGGATTTAAAACACAAGATGTGGGTGATTGACAGCTTGAATAAGTGGCGTAGTGCAGCAGCCTTAGGGAAATTCGTAAGATAGAGAGTGGCTGATTTTCTTTAGAATACAATAACTGACCTTTCTATAGTAACACACTAGTATCTCCCCGTTATTACCGATAACCAGTCTACATACAGCATTTAAAATTGCTTAGAAACGTTTTTCTTCCTCTTTTTGATGGCTTTATTTTCCTCTTTAAGAGACACCGTGGTGAGGCCCTCGCTGGCTAGCACTTGTAGCATTTCGGAGTCTCTGCATGTGTGAACAACCATAATCTCCCTGATCCAGGCTCCTTTCTCACTCATTACCAAATCACAGTGCCTCATCGGCTGAGTGTGTGACTCGCCTGTTAGAGATTTCCATTAGAGTTTATAGGAGCCAATGGACATGGAGCTGGGACTGGGCGGGGACTCCCACACCTGCACTATGATTGGTCAACCTGGGCTCACCATAGTGCTCAACTGCTTCCACCTTTGGTACCCCCTCTAACAATTATTTTATTATGGGATGCAGTGACTGGTGGTGGTGAAACGCCTGTAAGCATGTGTAACCTGCGTGGCATGAGAAATTGGGGGAAAGGATTTAAAACTGAATGAAACTGAACAAAAAAGCTTGTATTTTTCATAAATCATTTAGATAGTAGCGCTAAGTAATTTATAAATGATGGGGGGGGGATTCATATTGTGTTTCAATTGCTTAAAAACATGGCAGCTTGAAAATGTAAACTGAACACATAATATAGGGTGTGATGTCTATGTTGGGTAATCCCCTCCCCCAGAAAAAAGTGTAGAAAAACTGGTGTATCTGATATCTATGGTGATTGTGCCTTTCATTCGTCTGCATGGGTTTAGTGACTTTTTTTTTTACTGTCCCAGTTCCTGCATCCCAATTGGACAGCAGTCTCGAACAGTAAAGACCTATGCAAACAACAGACACGGTTCCTGCAGTCAGTCTGAAACGCAGGTGCCAGGCAAAAATCTCAATAAACGCTCAGGTTGACACCTGAATTGTGACTCTTCATTCTCAGCACCTCTGTCTGGGGACTGACAATCATCAGACTGTCACTCAGGGAAATGCACTGACAGGCACATTATCACTGTGCATAGGAGAGAGTCCATCCATCCATCCATCACCGGAACCACTTAATCCCAACTGGGAATAACGAGTGCAGGCAGACATCAACACAGGAAAGAGTTCAATACTTATGATTTCATTGTGGCTGACATACAGCTTGACGGTTAACTGTTCAAAGAATCAAAAGGTATGCATTAATATTATTATAAGCAATATAATAATAGATACCAGCATTTTAATGTCTTGTTTATCACATTGTGCTCACAAAGGAAATACCTAATACACAAAACAGTATTTATAGACTGTATTATGTACATATACCTGTATATATGATCCATCCACCGATTTCCTGAAACAACTTGCTCCATTCAGGGTTGTAGGGGGTGTAAAGCCTATGGGCAGATTGCAGGGCACAACACAGGATGGGGTGCCAACTCATCACAGGGCATACAGAAACACACATACTGGTGGGGGGTTACCCTAAGGACACTGGGAATATGGTGGTGGAGACTCAAATACATACACACACACATATGGTAAATGGACTGCATCTATATAGCGCTTTTCTACAAAGCGCTTTACAATTTATGCCTCACATTCACCCATC
>JABFDZ020000042.1:20770358-20794277 GCA_019775955.2 Pollimyrus isidori
CGCAGCGTGTAGTTAGAGTATGGAATAGTCTTCCTGATAACGTAGTGCAAGCGGAATCCTTGGGTTCCTTTATATCAGAGCTAGATACGATTTTAACAACTCTGAGCTACTAGTTAAGTTCTCCCCAAGCGAGCTTGATGGGCCGAATGGCCTCCTCTCGTTTGTATAGTTCTTATGTTCTTACATGCATGTATACAGATGCTTCTTGACTTACGATAGGGTTATGTTATCCCGAATCCATGGGAGATTGAAAATATCGTAATTTAAAGATGGATATGATATGACACACTTGGGTGTTTAATAGACGTAACGGGCTTGGGGAAAATTTGATTAAGCGCTGTAGGATAGATTGTTAAAGACTGCATGAGATGTTTACGCTTGGATCACTACAGAGACTGGAAGGTTAGATGCAGCCGTTGCACAATATCAGCAGAACTTCATTGCCCAGGAGTAAATCGAAAGTTTGATTATTGAATGTGCATGGCTGTGACACTGTCATAAAGCTAGGAGCGTCTGTACTTAGCGTTAATGTATTTACGAATAGCGTTTTTATGTCAGTTGTGGTACAGCTCTTAAAAATTTAGACATGCTGCTCTCACACACTGTCTCAATGCGTCGTTCTTGTTCCCATGTGCCTGCCCTCGTCGGACCTTCAGCAAAGTTCACTACGGAGGATGCGCAGTACCTCCGGCTAAAGGGACACACAGTGCAGCAGGTAGCAGTACTGTCGCTGGTTGAGGGTACAAGACGGACCAACGACCTGATCATCGGGGTGAAGGATCCACGTAGTTCAGATGCATCCGCTATAACCATGTCCATGCCCTAGTGGCTACAGTTTCAGGGACCGGGAACAGGGTTGGGACGTCTGATTTGTGTGTAAAGTGAGTACTTCCCATAACAACCCATGGCAATAAATGGCATATCTTCTCTAGTTCCTGGTGTTCTCACTGTATATCTACACAGAAAATGTTGATATGGCTGCTCGTGGGAGTTTTACTTGCAGAAAATTGTTCTGACGGAAGAAAGAAAAATGATTGGTTGGTCCATGTGATTAGAGGAGGAGGGGCCAAGATATCTGATTGGTTGTTCCTGCCTCCTTTAGTTGCTTGGACCCACCTCCTCTACAGTCTTATTGGATCAGAGAGTTAACCAATCGTTTTTCCCTCCTGCCTTCAGAAAATGTTTATTGAAACAAAACTCCCATGAGTGAAATGGCTTGTGCTAGGTGGAGAAAAATTCCAGCATGTACAAACGCACAGCAAACTTTCAGGGTACATTTCATGCCAAGCATTCCCAATGTTCCTCATTCCTCCGGTCCAGAATAGAACAAGCATGCAAGACAAGTAATTTTATGCTAGTTCCAGTCAGGGAAGTTTGTAACTTCATCGGGACATTTTAGCAGCATGAAATCATTTATGGTTTGCTTGTTCTAGGCTGTAAGTGTGGCTCTTTCTTGTCATTCCATTTCTGTGTTGAGCACTCAAAAGGAAGGTCAATGTGCATGTTGGTTTTGGTTTGAAATCCCCTCTGGTCCAGTCAATACCCAGTCTCAGCACCTCCATCTTCCTCGAGATTACCGAGGTGAGGTACAGCCACCGCTGATCGGACATGCATGGTTATTTACAGAAGTAATCAAGCATCGAATTGATACAGTGGTTGGAAGACAAGCCCTCCTGCGTGTGACCTTATGAATTTGTGATTGGTGTGTCTTGCAAAGCAGAGCTAATACTATCTACGCAAAGCCGCTTTCGTAATATGTCGTGAAACCTGTGTTTTTGCCAGACTAACTGGAACCTCACAAAGACAGCAATGCTGGAGAATGCTGATAACGTGACTGCAAACGGGGTTCCAAAGAAATCAATAATCACATAAATATCGCTGTTAGTGTTGCTAAAACTTGTTCTGTTCGAACACTGAATAAGGTAAATACTGTTTATGATCCCTGTCTTGTTAGACCTGCTTTTGTTACAGATCTATAAAATAAACCTCTAAAACCGAAAGATGTTTATGCATTTAATGAATGTCATACAAGCATAAGACTGTGGACTGTGTTGAATCATTTTAAGGAAATATTGGTACTAATTGACGGTTTGTTTTTAAATATCCACTTGCATTGTGTTTATGCTGGGTAGAAGCCCCGCTATTTTGAGCAGAGGCTACGAAAGGCAGATACATAGAATGAAGGATAAGGAATTGTACTGTTACCTTAGATTACAGTTAGGGCGCTGCTCCTGTACTGCTAAGAATACTATTCCTAAATCTCTTCCACATTCATCCAGCATCATATGTATGAACGGCAAAAGTAGTTAAGAATTTGTAAATAAGTTTGTGTGCTAAGAAAAGTAACCACAGATAACTATATAACCATCTGTGTCTGAGTATTTTTCTGAACGGTTCTCAAGATTGCAGTCCTTTTACAGTCTTGCTGTTATATTAAACATTCCTTTATTTAAAGAAAATAGAATTTCTTAAAGCATCAGTGAGCATGTTTGGGTGATCATCTCCTTGTGTAAACATCCACATTCTATTATTATTCCCCATTTTGTGATGTCTTGATTTACAAGGTTACCGTTAAAATGCTGCATACTTTTTTCCCCATTCTTTCTGAATTGAGAAGGAATATATTCGAAAATATGAATTTATTTTTAAGAGTTTAAGAATTAGGGTTAAATCCTTTGTTTTTCATTAAAGTTCGGTGGTCATTTTCTTGTTTACCTGTTACTATTTCCCACGTAGTAGTCTGCTCACAGATTCCTCTGTGTTCGTTGACCATTTTGTTTTGTTTAAACTTCTCTTAGCAAGAGAAGAGTGGTTGGTTGAGTTTGTAGAAAATCAGATTTCTTTTTTTAATTTGGTTAATAGTTAATAGCATCTATGATTAGAAGTTGACTAAAGTACTAATTTTATGTTTGATTTGCTTTAATATATCAGTTTTTGTAAAAGTTTGTGCTTTGTATGAGGTGATGCTGTTAGCAGGAATGGAAAAAAGGTTCACAGATGGCTCTTGAATCTACTCCTGTCTGTAAAAGGCTAATATGGTATGGGGTCTACTTATCCACTGAAAAAGGTAAATATGTTTCAATGTTTATTTATATAAAACGTGTTTATTCATATCCTCAATCTTTTTTTTCTCTATAATTGTTCTTAATTACTCTAAATTTTAAGTCGACAAACTGATATGTATGTGATAAATTATTATGCAGCAAGTATTGTAGATTAATTTTTCAAATTTTATGTAAAAATACAATAAAGTCCTAGGATTCTTTAAAATATCTAGATGTCCGAGTTAACTGTGCACTGTCAATAGATGTGGTTAGGTATCTCTATACTTAAATTGCTGTAGTTGATTGCGATTATACTGTAATTTAACTATTGGTCTAGCCCTGAACGAGATACATCTACTGTTGCTGGATTGTAGGTACATTTCGACCAATCCAGTTGTCCGTTACTGCAACCATAGTTATCTTGCAGCGTTGTAGCCCTACGCAGACGGTGCGGTAGTTAGCGTACAAAAGAAGTTTACGTACAGATTGCTTCGAGAATACGGTGAAAACGCACGGGGGGTGACTCTTGAGATTGGGCTCATTTGTTCCTCCCACTTCGTGCGTGTGGTCACGGTTACCTGGTGCCTGTTTTGTTAATGAATAGGAGGGATAATTTCCAAATGCACTGACCTGGTAAGGGATTATCTATCTATCTATTTATTTATTCATTATGAACATGAGCGTTTATTGGCTATATCATTTGCACTGGGTTACCTATCTGGGGAACGTATAGTTCGAATACTTTTACTTATAAGCAGGTACTTACTCCTGCTAGAGCTGGTGCTGCTGGATCATTAGCTCAGTATTGGAGGCTGGGTCCATGGTGGCGGAGTAGACCGCTAGGCAACCAGGGGCCTTATGCCCGGGCGAGGTGTGAGCAGCCAACGTCTGGATGAGAGCCGGGAGTGCGCGGTGTACTCCCGATCCGCTGACAGGAATGCTTCACCCGAGCATCTTCTGTTCCAGCAGTGGTGAAATAAATGCAGACTCCCCTATATGAAGACCAGAATGCAGCGATGTGCATCATCTGTATGATGTTCCTATATAAATAGTGCGAAAAGTACAGCTGGCAGTTTGCGAGGTGCATTTAAGTTTTTGGGAAACACACTGCCATTAACGGAAATTACTCTATACATATAACAAATAGTTGAAACTGATAAGTAACCATTTACTGCGATTAGTTTATACATAATCGACGAAGATCCATTGGCAAATGTTTCCGCAAGAGAACGGGCCGCACTGCCAGAAGTACCCCAGCGCCGATCCCCCGGCGTACCGCGTACGGATGTCGGCCGTGAATTCCACCTGTTGCTATACTGCTCGTTTTCCAATTCCCATTGCAACTTTGTTAGTAAATAATTCACTTTGTCACGTTATGTCTTTCATTATGCGTTTTTAATTTTAATCATAGCAAATATGCAGTCTGATTTAATTAGAACTCCGACTATAATAAACCATTGATAGCTAAATACTTCGTTATGTGATGGTATGTTTGAAAAACGGTAAATGATCGCAATAATGCATTCAGAGATATAAAGTTTATTTTTTACATATGCAACGTATGGTTACAGATTAAGCCAACGACAGAACGGTCGCTATCTCATGTTTAACTCAAGGCATGATCAATCTATGGGAATATTATTGGCAGACATTATAAATTTAAGAAATGTTATATCCAGCCTTTCATTTTTAAACCAATCAAAGTCGTAGTACACTATTCCATAGTGTCCGCCTGACTTTTGTGTCATATGCATGTGTCACGTGTCCTGTAGATGTACACCTTAACGCCAGCAGGGTAGCCAGTGTGGGCCGAAACTGCAGCGGCTCTCCGCCGGGATTGACGGCGCACCGGCGAGCGCCAGCGACACCTAGTGGCTGTCTGAAGGCTGCCGTGATGTACTCTGAGTCTGGGCAGGGCTGTAGTGTGGAAGATGATGACGGTAACCATGGAAGCATCTTGTCGTGTATGGAGCAGCAGATGGAATCCACAGTCTTCATCGCCTTCCTGGGAAGTATGGACGATGAAGACTTCCAGGAAAAACTTGACAGCATTTTGAGTGGTGTACCTGGCTTACTGCAGTTAGGTGAGTCTGTGAGTGACACTGCGAGTGGAAATAAAATTATGTTCTGTCAAAATGTTCTATTTTACGTATTTGTTTTGTGATTTGTTTGAGGAAAGGTGTAGACTTCACACACTCCTCCCCCAGGCTGTAACATCATTTTACCTTACCGGTAATGATACACACTTCACCAAATAATGCGCTCGTATGAGAGTGCTGTCCCCGGTAGACAATCTGATCCACAGCGGACAGCCCTGTTTGAGCTGGGGGGAGGGGAGTGAGGGAACGTACCCATTCAGTCGCCCCACTGAACACAAGCCAGTTTGGGATTTCTGGTCCTCATCTCTGCAGGCTGATAATGCAGCACGGCAGGGGCCCAGTTGTTGGAAGCAGCATTAATGACTGCAGCACGGGGAGTCTGGCAAAAAATATGCTGCGTTTTTTAATAATGAGAAGACACAATAATTACGGCCCAGGAGTAAGACGGGCACAGACCTAATAATAAATGGACAACATTAGCCCAGCCAATTCCTTTGGGTTTGGTTACTCTGTTACTCAGAAGCGGGGTGAGAGAGACGCTGGCCTTAGCTGGAAACCGATTGGCCCCCGCAGTGCCTTCTCGCCTGTCATTCTGCCAATTCAAAACATATGATTGGCTAATAAGGTTGGCCTCCCTGTATGAATTATGGGTCCTGTTATGCCCTCCACCTAAAAGAAAAAATAAAAATCGTAGAATTGCCCCAGGCTCTCCCCCTGATTGGTTCCACTTGCCGTCAGATGTGGAGAGACTGCGTCCCCTATGTGTGGAGCCGTGGAACAGCGTCCGTGTGACCTTCAGCGTCCCCCGGGATGCTGCCGAGCGTCTGCGCCTGTTGGCCCAGAGCAGCCAGCAGCAGCTGCGGGACTTGGGCATCCTGTCCGTGCAGATTGAGGGTAGGGTAGCCTCGCCAGGCTGACCTCATTAAAAGGGGGGTGTGACAGCACAGCTCCTTTTGCAGACAGCTCCATTGTGTGTTTGACAAGAGACTAGCTAGTGTGTGGTTGAGTTGAGCTAGTGCTTGTAAATTACAATGGATTGCTTATTTTTTAATCTATACAGTATTTATTTTTGTATTGGTAACGCTTGGAAAAATTACTTCATTACAGTCGTAATTTATGACATTCACTTTCAAAATGACTAGTAACATCAGAGTGTTTTTATGCTAGGTACTAAATAATTCCCATCAATTAATATCCCTATGGCTAATTAGTTTATATCGCTTCAGTTTATTTATGCATATTTTAACTTTTATTTACAGTAACCCAGTACATTTTTTTATTACCCGATGACTATTTGCATGTTCAAAGAGAACTTTGTTATATGCATAGAGATTGGCCTTATGGAAAGCAACGATTTAACAGTATGCAAAACGTCAGTATTATTCTGATCTCTGTGTCAACACTAGTTATATCCGTTTCTGACTGTCCACCATCGGTGTGTTAACCTTATGATATTCAGTTATTCACATTAAATTGCAGGGGATTGGATCAAACTGCACCAATTGTAGTCCACTTAGAAAAATGGTAAACACACTGATTGGCTTGGATTCCCGTAACTATATGAATATGAAATGATGATATTTCGATGAAGTAGGCTGTTGATGCATCTCTGGTTCCATTCAGGGGAGGGAGCCATAAATGTTGCCTTTGCGCAGAATAGAGGTCAGGAGGTCAGGGTCAGTGGACCTACTGGAGTGGCCACCCACAGGAGGATGGCTGGGAGTTTCCCGATGCACATGGGTTCAGGTGAGGAGAGACCATGTCTCGGTTAAATGCCTAAACCTACCCAAGACATTAGTTCTGATATCAGAGAAAATGATAATAACCCACTAGAATTGAAAATAAGTTGTTCTGTAACACTTCTTCCCGAAACTCGGAGAAACAGTGACTTAAATCTTTTGTATCTTGTTTTTAAAGGATATATTTTTAAAGGTTATATATTTTTTCCCATTTGAGGCATGCGGGTGACCAACCCCTCTGAGCCAATGGTTTCCCAATGTCCAGGAATCCCCCCCCCAGGGTTGGTGGCAGGGGCCACTGGCGAGTTACTGGTGAGGGCTCCCCTTCCTCACTCGCCAGCAGGTGAGATTTCGCTGGACCCATAACTTTGCCAAGTGTCCCAATGATTACAAGGTCCTGGTGCTATGGAAGGGCCTTCTTTCGACAGCTAGGGAACCTTGCTGGGCATTTTGTTTCACCTCTGTGCTTTTACTTTAGACTCAACAAACTCCATGCCCTTCAGTCCCAACATGCAACAGCAGCAACATCAGCACCAACAGCAGTCTTACCAACCTCAACCAGCTCGCTGCCCAGTCCTCATGCTCTCTGTGCCTACCCACATGCAGTCCGACCGGCATCTAAACCCAGTGACCTTGCATCTTCAACACCAGAGATCCCAGCTCACACAGCCAGGGGGCACCTGTGCTCCATTCAACAATCAGATCCCTGTTCCGGCTGGATGGAGCCGGCTCCCGTCCGGTGTCCTGCAGCCCCCACCCGCCCAGGGGTCCATGGATGGGACCTGGAGAAACGGGCTTCAGCAAGTTCAAGTGACGCAGCACCCCTCAGTTCTAATTCCAAGACAGCCTCCACCTCCATACCCCTCTGGGAGTCAGCAAGCTGGCCAGATCTTCAGTGCCTTGGGGCAGCAACAGCAACCGGGCAACCCCCGATTCATGGCTCCGCAGCCAAATGGCCTCCAAAGGCCAGCTGGACCACAAGTCCCTGCCTCTCCACTACCCTATGCAGCTCACCAGGGTCACCTCAACTCAAAGTCCCCTGCTTCTTCCCCTTCTCCTTTCCGACAACCCTCTCCTCCGAAGCTGGGACAGAATCAAGTCCACCTGGGCCCTCGGCCGCCACACGCCATCAGCTCTCCAGGCAGGATGATACTGAGCCAGCAGTGTGGTGCTTCTCCTCCAGACATCATGGTCCCCACCCAGCAGATCCAGGTCCCTCATGCTGAATCGGGAGGTATGTGTCACACACCCCCCCCCACTTTACTCAACCATAGACATATGCAGTCGTATACCCCTGAGTTTATTTAGTGCACAAGGCAGTCGGAGGCAAGTTCAATGTTGGGCCGTGCCCAGTGCTGCAGAGAGCCAAGGCCCGAGCGCAAAACCCTCAGCCGCCAACCAGCCCGAACATGCGGGAAGCGGCATATCGGTATTGGATCTGTGCGAGGTGTAACCACAAGATGTCAGGCAGACAGTCATTGATCTTTGATAAAGTGATATGAGAGCATGAGTCTGCATCCAGGAAGGATGGCGCTATTGCTCATCAGTCACTGTCACTCCTGATCCTTTGCCTGCAAGCTGTTGGTCCACAAATCCGAAAGCAGGGCAGCTCTCAGTATAGAAAGTCAAGGATCTGCAAGACGGTAATTGCACCGGAACATCACGCCTAAGGAGAACAAAACCTAAAACACGTAACCCCTCTATGTTATGAAAACGATAATCTGTGTTACATATGGCTGTAGATAAATGCAATTTAGGCAAACCTCAAATAGGAGGCATTAATTCTGGTGTATTGTGTAATTCTTGTGGGTAACGTGGCTCGTTGGCTCTGTGGGAGGTACCATACCCTCCCACCTCCAAGGCTAGGGGTTCATACCCCATTTGTAGTTTGCCTGTCCTCCCTATGTCTGCACAGCAGTCCTCTGGGTACTCTGATTTCCTCCTGCAGTGCAACAACATGCCGGTGGAGTCTCTGAATTACCCAGACTGCTTGTGTGTAAGTATGGAGGACTGGCATCCTTCGCAGGGTGTTCTCAGGCCTCCTGCTTTCTGGGGTGGGCGCCAGGCAACCCGGGACTGGTTAAGTGGTCGAATGATCGATGTATAGACATTTATTTGGTTTGTACACAACTCCTATAGTAACAATTTTGCAGATTTATCTAGATTTTATCCAGTTCAGGTTAAATGCCATGATCCCTTCTGGAATACAACCTAGTGGCAACACACTATGAGTTACTATAGTAGAGTTCTGCTTCTAAAAATATTTCTTGAGTTACTATGGGTCCAGTATGATGTGTGTGCGTGTCTTAAAATCCATGTAATGCACACAGTTTATTATTTGCTGACCTTTTAATGTAAATTAATTTCAGGAGCTCTCACTTCTCCATCTACCCTGAGTCATATGCAAGGGTCACATGACCAGAATGACCTCATACAAAGCTACCAGAGTGGCATGGCTAGCCAACCACTGGGGTCCACCACCTCCCAGAGCAATCACACCTCCTTTGCTGGCCAGGTGGTCCAAGGCCAAGTCAGGGGAGAAACGGTTGTCACCAGGCCTCAACAGTCTAACCCGGGATTGATGGGCAACCAGAACCCCGATAACTTCAATGTGGGCCTACAACAAGGGATGACTCCACCCACATTACTAGGAAAAGGGCAGCTTATGGGCAACCAGGGGAACCAGTCAATGATGAAGCAGCCAAATGCTATAATGGCGGAGATGATGGCCAGTCAGATGCAAGGAAACAAGCAGAGCTTTGGGTTTAATGGTCAGATAATGAGGTCCCCAAACATGCAAGGCAACCTGGTCCAATTTCACACTCGGATGGGTCAACAACAACAGCAGTCGGCTCCACAGCAGATACAAAAACAACAACAGCAGCAGTCTGCTCCACTGCAGATACAAAAACAAGAGCAGCAGCAAGAACATATGGAAAAACAGCAGTACCTGCAGATGATGCAGCACCTTCAATCACAACAGCAACTCCAGCATCAGATAACACAGCAACAGGTTCAACAGACACCACATGGGAAGATGCAACAGCATCTGATCCAGCATCCGCAGCAGCTCCAACAGAGTGCAGTGGATGGCAGTGCCGGCCAAACAGCAGGCCTTCATCCAGCACTTGTGCAGTTTCCACAGAAGTTGCGACAGTTTCCACCGCAGGATGTTCAGCAGCACACACAGTCACTGGGGGATAACACTATCATCTCAGAGGAGGTGCCTCTGCAACAGGCATTGCCTGACCTAGAGAACCAGCAACCACAGATAGCAACTACCCAGTCAATGCTGGTAGGGAGTACTCAGTTCTCTGGTCATGGGATGCCCTTCGACCCCCATTTTCCGGGACTGATGAGCGTGGGGGGCCAGTGCGTGCAGACCAGTGGGTTCACGGTCAACGACGACGTTACGCTCACAAGTCCCCTTCTGGTCAATCTCCTTCAGACCGACGTCTCGGCAAATCACGTTGGCCCTGGCAGAAAACAAGGGGCTGCAAACCAATCAAAAGCAAAAAAGAAAAAAAACCTGAGCAAAAAGAAAGCTAAAAGTAATGCAGGATCACAAGCAGAAGTCGCCCTTTGGTAAGTGTGGCCCGCAGTAGAAATGGGGAGAAAGTCATTATTTCTTAGTGATGGAGATGGCTTCATTAAGAGCATTGTGTTTTCTGCAGTAGCCTTGACTCTCAGAACTCTGCGGAGGTGCAGTTGATGCATGGGGACCAGGGACCTGGAATAGATCCCACTGGATCCAATCTGCCAGATCTCCCCAACAGACCCACAAGTAAGTGTTGTATTGTTACCTGCTGATGAGTTATTACCCATCATGATCGCTATTACATGTTAATGTTCTTTGATAGAGGTATGGGAATGTAATGGGCTAAGCCTGTAATCAGAAGGTTGCCGGTTCAAACCCAGCCTCAGCACATGTGCGGGTCCCGAACAAGGCCCTTAACCCCCAGCTCCCAGGGCGCTACTACAGGTGGCTGCCCTTCACAGACAGCTTACTCCACAAAGAGCAAGTTGAGGGAGGCGTAAAAACACAGTTTCCTTAAAGGCATCAATAAAGTATTTATTATTGTTATTACTCAATTTTATTTTTGATTACTTTTAATTATTTCTTAGGGTTTCTAGGTGAACTGGGAGATCAAAGGTCTTTACATCAAATACCCATTCAGTTCATGCAACAGCAGAAATTGCAGAGTCTGCAGGTGCCCCTGGGTCAAGTTGGACGAATGTCTCTAGGCCAACAGCTAGGTCAGGCCCAGGTCAATCCACACCAGTTACAGCCTCAACAAAAGATCCAGCAGCAGCAGCAGCAGCAGCAACATCACCAGCCGAACCACCAACAGCAGCAGATGATAATGCTCCTGAGCCAGCAAGAACAAGCTAAAAATAGAATGCCTCTCTCCCAGGGATTCCTGTATACAGCAGATGGCCAGAGGATGCCTGTTTCTCAGCAGGGAAACATGCCAGTAATGATTAACCTACGAGGCAATGGCAGTGTCCCACCATCCCCTGACAAACCGAGGGGACTTCCCTTCATGATGAACCCACACATAACCACGAGGATTCCTGTCCCTGATTTGGTACGTGGAAATCCATCACTGAATTCAGAGGAAGCCTCCGGAATACACGTTCTGCCAACTAACGCGTCGAATGAAACCGGAAGTGGCGTGCCACATATGGTTCTTAATCAAGATTGTAATCTTCAGCTGATGAAGTCAGGGACTTTGTCAAAACCGCAGTGTCAAGGAGCGAGTCCCCAGAAGCTGCAGCAGCAACAACCGCCGCGGGCTGGCACGATGCCAGCTTCACGTAGCCTTCAGTTCACCAGCGTGTCGCCCAGCTCACAAGGCTCCAGGCCCAAGTCACCCTTCCCAGTTAGTCCCAGGCCATATCACAATCCACTTCCTGAAAACAGTCGGCCACCTAGCACTGAGCCCTCTGAGATCAGTCTCTCCCCAGAGAGATTAAATGCTTCAATAGCAGGTCTCTTTCCACCAAAGATAAACATTCCTTCGCCTCCTAGGCAGTGTAATCTTAATCGAGGTTTTGACCAGCAGGGCCTTAACCCCACTACCCTGAAAGCCATTGGGCAAGCCCCTACCAGTATAAATTCACTAGTGAATGGCAACAACGGTAATCAGCTGTCTTTCCTTGAGGCTAGCAATAAAGCAATCCCGGGTGGGAAGCCTGGAGGCCTGGTGAGAAGAGCCAGCCCAAGCAATGGCAGACATGCTAGCTCTGCGACAACCCGCAAGACAGTACCAAGCCCTGGACGCCAGAAAGGCACTAAAGCGTCCCTGTCTTCCGCGACACACCAGCAGCCCCCGGTTAATAATGCAAATGCAAGGATTCACCATACGCCCATGCAGCCCGCTTCTCAAGATGTGCCTGAAATCCAGAATCCGTTCCGTGATCGCCATGGCTACCCCACTGACGTGACTCGTGAAGGACAGGGAATACAACCTGAGAAGCATCACTTCTCTCAGCTTACAAGTGACCCTCCAAGGGACAGTGCTGTGAGTCCTCCATGTGGCAAATGTGTTACTGGAGAGCCAGAAATTCAGGAGGTAAAAAAGGCAGAAGAGACTGAGGATTTATCTCAACAGGGATCTAAACCCAGTTCTTCAGTAGCTCTGAGGGATGTCCCAGGCTCTTCAAATCAGCTGTTGGACAGTTCGCTTCCAGACACGACTTCTGTAAAGCCTGACCAGGATCATACTTTAGAGGGAAATATGAGTGATAATGAAAACACTGTGGGTGAAAAAACCCAACTGCACTCTGATGTCACTACTCTTACAGAAAATGAACAAGTGAAGTTTGAACTCAGTTCAGCTACAAGTCCCAAACTTAACCCATATGTCCATCAAAACCTCATCACTGTGGTCAGTTCCAGTTCAGGCATTACTTCCAGTTCAGGTCCAAAGTCAATCAACAGTTCCAGTTTTCAATCTAGTGTCACCATTAACCAAAACCTTGGCCCTAACTCTACCACTAACTCCTTGACAAGAGCAGTTTTGCAGAGTGTCACCTCAGGTGCCCCCGTTCCTTCCACTATCTTTGTCTCCTCAAATTCCATAAGTTCTTCTATGAACACAACTTCTAGTGGATTGCCAGCCTTCGTCTCTGCTGTAGTTACTGCTCCTAATGAAGGTGTTGTACCTCAGGAGGGAGGAGCCATGCTTACTACAACTGCACATAACTCTTGTTCCCCTCAGTTTCCAACAACTCCTGTCTTAATCAACTCAATTCTTCAGGATCTTGCTTCCTCCATTTCCCCCAGTACAAATGTTATGTCCCTACCAGTAACTGCAGTGGGGTCAGTAAAACTGTCAAAAGATCTCCACCTCGCACAAGTGCCTACATCAGCTCAGTCTCCTGTAAATGGCATTCCCAACAACCAGGCAGGTGATGAACTTGTTGCACAGGTCACGATGCCCTCAAACCAAGTTGCTGCTGTTGGCAATGTTTACCATGTTCAACAGCCATGCCCTGGAACCCTAAAGCAGGGAAAAGATTCAGCTGAAGAAGTTGCACTAAAGCATAGTCCACTTGGGCAGGTATCTCTGTGTCCCAATACAGTGAAGGCATTCTCTGTCTCCAAGCCCCTGTTACCAGCTAAACTGTGTTCCAGCCCAGGAACTACTGCTCAGTCTCAAGAAAGCCCCATATCTACTACAGCTTCCTTGTCCAAGAGCAGCTCAAGGCAGGTGCTCATGACTGAATCAACCGAAGCGCCGTCCCTCACTGTAGAGAAAGTGGATGAACAATCAATTCAAGTTTCTGAGGTTGCAGGACAATCGGACCATACATCCAAAAGCATACTACCTCAATCTTCCCGTCCAGCTGGCCCGTCAGAGATTCTTGAGAGACTCCAGTCCACTTCTCCTCCAAAACGACCTCCCCAACCTGTTCGAGAGATCTCTTTTCCCCCTAACTTTTCCCTGGCAGACACTGCTGATCCTGGACCAGTTCTAGTCAGCTCTGGAGCCCTATCAGCACCACCCTCCCCAGATGGGGAGCAGAGCCCACCAGCAGTGATCGAAACCAGCCGACCAGCTCCAGAATGCATCCAAGCTGTAGAACCCAGGTTAAACAGTGCACAGCATACTGGTAAAATTTGTTTTACAGTTTATCATATGCCTTGTGTTAGACTTACATGAGCTGATTTTTGTACAAAAGTTTTTTTTAGAAAAAGTAAGTATTTTGCTAAGATATATAGGGTGGCTTAGTGCATAGAACCATAGTGTCACATCTCCATGGTGAGGAGTTCAAATCCCATTCTGTATGTGGAGTTTCCATTTTCTCCCCCTGTTATGTGAACCGGTGTCTCTAAGGGGGCTTTTCCACTGCACCAGGTACTTCAAGGTGTTGGATGATGTGCATGGTCCAAAAATATGGGACAAGTCACAAATCACGGGACACAGAATTTTATCTATATGACCTAGAGCATGTTTATAATTCATTATGACATCTGGCCAGCAAATCAATCTTTCATTTTCCACACCATAAGAATTGTGATGTTATTCCACTATCAATACATTTTTCCAATGCAGAAATATGGAGATCCAAGCCAAAAAAAAGTATTCATTAAGCATTTAATGTAACTGATATACAAAAATGATCCCATCTGCTCAATTTTTACTCCACTACTTTTGTCTCTCTACTTTGCCCTTCTACATAACTTCCAAGTGAGCTTTGTTGTTTGTGGTCAACCAGTCAGCAAAGTTTATCACTATAAGCCCCATTCAGCAGCTCCCGGTCAAGCAAAAAGAACCTACAGTACTTCAGAGTAGGGACTAAAAAAAGATTCCAAAACTACCTCAGAGGAGCCACAATCATGTGCTGTGGAGCCAGCTGCTACAGTGTAGTTGAGTACATTCCCAGTGATACCCGTTTCCCATCCAGGATGTAGTCCTGCCTTCATACCTATGCAGCCTGGATTTGGATCCAAGCCCTTCCATGTCCTTAACTGGGACAAATGGTTGGAAGCTGGATGGATAGATACCTGCAACAGTAACTTTACGTTAACATCAGTGTTTCGGTTCAGCTTTGCATTGTACCAGTATCCTGTTACTATTTTTTTGTTATATATCATATCATAATTTATATATAAGAATTATTACCTGAGAGATAAGTGGATGATAATATTTTTGCATTTCATATCAAACTGAAGAAGGCATATTGGGCATGTTGTGATACTACCTGGGTGATTAGTACCAAATTGATTTTGAAATGAAATAGTGCTTGGGTAATGAGTGCCAATTTATTAACCACATGTCCTTACCTCACCCCCCCACCAAAGGAGATGATGGCGATGCAGCTCTAGCCAAGAATGGGTAAGATTGGGGGGGGGGTTCATATTACACCTTGTTTAATTCCACATGTCCTGTATGACCGATAAATAGCATGCACTGTGTCGTATGTTACCCCTGACTGTTTGATATGCAAATCTCTTCATATAAGTAGCAGAATTCCATTTCCCATTCCAATAACCATCGTGCATCTCTGTAGGAGTAACTAAGTAATGGGGTGGGAGCTTAGAGCATTTTTTCCCCCAGAAGGATTTGGGCATATTCCAAGTAGAAGTGTAAGAGTTTAATGCATGTGGAATGTGGTGACCAGAAATATCTCTGAGTTTTTGTGGATGAACATGCTGTGTACATTTTTTTTATGGCTCAGGGCTGTACTGCTTACAGGAGAAGAGCATCTAGCTCTCCACATGCGTTTTGGTGGTTAGATGCGCGGTATCTAAGGCCGGAGAGCTTCCACGATGCTCCTCGACAGTCACGGATGGCTTTTGGAAATTATCTCAGCAGGCTGAGCGTATTAACTGCGCCTTTTTGTTTTCTTCACCAGAGACCCAGGATTGGTTTGTGTGTAAGGGCCCAACTTTTCAGTTACTCCAAGTCTTCTAGTCATTGGTGTTTAGAGCAGGGGTCACCAACATGGTGTGCCCCTCTGGGCACCAGGATGCCCCCAAAAACCACAAGTTGCCCGCGGACCTGTTCTAAAAATAGCGTGACGTATCAGAGAGCAGCGTCAATTTAAATTCTATCTTTTTGCATTCTTCTTTAAATCACACTTGCATTTATATAGATTTCAAAATGACAATATCTAAAAAAAAAAGCATTTTAAATATGTTTATTATACTGAGCAAATGTTATTTAAGAAGAGTGTCAAATTGGTAGCCCTTCATATGGCTCAGTACCTGTGAAGTAGCTCTCTGTTTCAAAAAGGTTGGTAGCCCTTGGTTTAGAGTGAGCTGCTGTTTTTTTTTGTTTTTTTTTAAGGGATGCTATGGGTGAACCAGAGAAATCCAAACGTGCAAGGCGACACAGCTCATGGGCGGAGGAGGAGCCTGATGAAGGGGCCCCTTCGACACTGGAGGTGTCCGATGGAGGACAAAGGAAAAGGGTGAAGAAGCCGGGAACTGGGCCTGCCTTCATCACCTGTACCTCCGCCCCTGGACAAGGTCTAACATATACTTATTATAATTGCTCTGTTGGATTGCATCTTAGCTGGACAAAGAATATAATTAGTGTTTTGGCTAAAGTTGTCAAGATAATGTGATTTTAAGAACGGCGTGAATTGATGAATACCCACTGCCATAGATTTAAAGGAAGAATCCGCAGCCTTCAGGAGTGTTAATGGGCATTTGCTTTGATTAACAGGCAGAAAGTTCAGAAGCATTTTTATCCCAGTGGATACTCACTCCTTTACAGATACAACCACTGGAGCAAGTCCTACCCAGGCCAAGCGGAGGAAATCAAAATGACTTCTCGATAGTCAAAGCTGCTCGATTCCTTTCTTTTTATAATGAAGTAATCATTAACGTTTGTCTTACCAGTACTACTGTGTCTAAGGTCTGCTGCAATGCTGAAGATTTTGTGTTTGATTTTAATTGCTGGATTAATGTCGCCTATAGTTTCTATTATATAATTTTGCTGAAATCAGAATGTAATTTTCCACTTTATTGGCGATGAAACAGGACGAGAGATTTATTTAATGCCTCAGCCATGATGTAGATATGAATAAAATTCACAGCAGTAGCATTTTAATAGGCTTTAAACTTAAGTCACTTTTTGTTAATGTGAGATCTGTTTAATTACCATGGTTCCTAGACATTTTTCCTTTTTGTATGACCCAGGTGCAAAGATGTAGCTCTGATTATATTTAAAAAAAAAAACTGTGAAAGTTATGTGATTTAATATCAGGCAGCTACAAACACTTCAGAGCCTTTTATAACTACTGAAAGCTACAAACCACTGTGCCAGTGCACTGACACTGGGCTACCTGGCTTAGAGTAACACTGCTGAGTGCTTTACCAAATGTGTGGCATTTTTTCCAAAATAAATTTACTGCGATAATACAAAGTAACACTGAGGCCGCGGGCTACTTTTTTTTGATCTGATTCCCTATAGTTGCGATGTTGGCGATTTTAAAATCACTAAATTAATTAATTGATAGGGTCTTACCCTGCTTTAATATAATCGTCCCATTCGAAAATGTAATAATGGATATAGACACACTTGTGCTACCAGCCATAGAAATTCAGTCAGTGTACAGATACCTGTCAAATGATGGGCGAGCAGGGGCCATATACTGTAAAGCGGTGGGCGGGATTATGCGCCATGATTCCCCATCTGGTTGATCCTATTGGTTATTATACTGTTGACACAAAATCCAAACATCTCTCAGCCACTAATCCAGTACAGGGTCACATTGGAGCCTGGAGCCCGTCCCCAACAGGAGAGGATCACCCTGGAGGAGAGGCCTGTCCCTCACAATTTAAACGACTTATGACTGAAATAGGAAACCCTTTCAAACCCCCCACGTTAGAGGTGTGAAACAGGTGCTACTAATACGTCAGCAAGAGAAAGGAGGAACTAAATAGCTAAACACGTGGATAACGAGGCAATATTACAACTCAGAGAAAAGCGAAATATGGAGCCAATATCAACATGCAGCCTATAAAAATGTTTTATTGGTTATATTAATTAATTCACAGGGTTTCCAACTTTGGTCAGGTAGCTGGCCTGAGATTTTCAATTCGAGACAAGTCTGCACACACACTTACATGTTTTATTACCTTGCAAATAACCAATAGGGTTTGCAAACTATTTCAATGCTTTTGGTGTAGCTAATTTTAGGTTATAATGGAATAATATAGATTTACCGTAGGATTCTTTGCATGAGCGTGGGAGTCTTTGCCATTTAGCGATAAATGGAGTATGATAAGTCAGGACCTTTTCCAAAACAATCACGCTTGCAATCAGAAAATCATGATTCATGATGATGCCGCTTCTGAGAAAGGTTGTCTATCAGGTGGCGGGTCTGTGTAACAGCCATCCAGGTGGGAAACGTTACGCTAATTACAGTCACGCCGACGGTGGGAAAAAAGGAAAGAATCATTTTGATTACCATGTTTGATCGTAGCTCCAATTACTTTGGCTCCGATGGTTAACAACATTTTTAGTTTAGGCATCGGTTTAAGAGAGTTCTTTAATATTATTAACACGTAACGCACGATTTAAAGTGTTTCCCGGAATCACTTCAAAAGGTGGTATCAGCTGTAGGGTACTTTTTAAATTATTATTATAAGAATTTGCTATCGTAGACTGGAGATCCTGCCTTGGCCCAGCAAAGAAACTTCCTGGGAGTAATTGACTGAGCGATGGCTGGGAAAGGTCTGTTAAAAGCTTTGCAACTGAGCTCGCACGCCTTGGATCAAGCGGAGGGGCGTGTGTCCCTGCCCGGCATCTCCCTCATCTCCTTGCACGACATTCTGGAGCTGCAGGACCAGCCGGTTAGTGAGGAGCAAGCCTGGGCTTTGTGCTACCAGTTGTCCGTACTGCTGTCCGACGGCGGGGTCTACGGCCCCCGGAAGGCTCTCCGGCTCCGGGACACTGATGAGATCCTTTTGACCGGCGACGGCAGCGTCCGCCTGAAAGTGAACGAAGCGGGTGCGTTTATTTTCCTTAAGATCTCTCTCTCCGTTGGTTAAGGATCACATCAGTATAGAATTTAATATTTGTGAGCATTTCGTTTCACGAATACATAGCCTATAAAAAAACAAATTTCCTAGTAAAACTTTAAATGGTCTAATTCATTCATTCTCTCATGGACCTTCAGAGGACTATTTTACCTTGGAAACTGAAGATCAGGTAAGTCGCATTCAAAATTTCCAGGAAATTAAGTCCTTGAAACTAAGCTAAAGTTCTGTAGTCTAAGCTGTGCCAACTCATGGCTACCATGAGGTTCAGGAATGTGTGCCTTCGTCCTGGCTGTATTTCCATCGACTGGAACCTCTCCAGGTTGTGGATTACCTTGGACGACTGATCTACTCCTGTCTGGACTGGGGTCTGGGCAACAATGTGGAACGTGAGCTGAATGCGAGTCTGGAAGGTCTGGTCTGCCAAATGACTAAGGTCACCCTCGGCCAAAACATGGAGGATTCCTTTCAGCCAGTGCGCAGCCTCGCCGAGGTCATACAGGTAGGACACCTTAATCTTGTGGTAGTTGTAGGGTTGTAGCCTGCAGTCTTGTCTTGTTTTTTTTTTTCTTTATCTGAAGTTAATTACAAAGAGAAATCAGATGCATCTCGCACACTGATTTTGATACTGATTATAGTGCTACATACGTTAAGCCTATGTTTGTGGGTTGTGGCCGAAATAGTGATCTCAATCAAGGCCCTTAACCCTTAGTTGCTCCTGGGTCCATCTGACCCTGCTTTCTAAATCCTAAGCCACTGTGGATAAAAGCATCTCACTTGAAGTAAAATCTGAGACTGAGTATTTGTTGCCATGGGCACGGTGTAATGACCGCCACAGATGATCGGGCCACGATTTCTCTGAAGCTTGGTTGGAAATGCTGCTGATGCTTTTGCACAGAGTGGATTTCCACGTGCCTGTTTGTCGTCCCTTGGCTCAGATCTGTAAAGACCGTCTGTACGACCCGGACCAGGCCGTACACCATTACAGGAAAGTGTGCTGCACCCTTTTCTCGGAGACTGTGGAGTTGTGCCGGTACCTCTACACCATGCAGTGTGCCAGAGAAGTGTGTACAGGCTCCCCGTGCAAGCCATTCATGTCTGTTTCTATCGTGCTGGTGTTAAGCAAATATCACGTCTTTGCGGACCATTTACTATGGATGGTTACTGCTAGATGTTTGTCTGTCCATCCATCCTCCAACTGCTTATCCTGGGCAGGGTTACAGCCTGTCTCAGGCAGCATGGAGCACAGGGCTGGGGTATACCCTGGGTGGGTTTAGGTGGTCAAACGGTTGCTTTCATATGAATGTACCATGCCACTGCTAACATTGTTTGTGTGACCTACTGGTTTTAGGTCTGTACGTTGGAGTGGAAGTTGACATGCTCTTTATGTATATGTTTCTAAATATTACCAGACTCTACAAACGCTGGTCATAGAACCAGAAACAAGAGGTGTGTCAAACTGGGTAGGTACAGATTTCTCTGTTTGCAGTTGTGTGATGTGTGACCCATACGTGTCAATCCGGCTGCAGTGAACAGTGTGTGGGGTAGAGTTACTGACTGGGGAAGGGGCAATAGTGAAACTTGTCCGGCCACATGACAACCTGTAAGATGGCGACATGGGTAAAAACCTCATATGTGTATATCTTAAGTCAATATGGTGACCATGCATGCATTTTTGTAAGGTGTTTGCTTGGAAAACCTTGGTGGATGAGCTGAGCAGGGGGGTGAAGCTGAGACGCGTAGAGGAGCGCCTGAATATGAGTGCCCCCTTGCCTGTGGAGCACTCCCCATTCCAGCAGCTCTTGGAAGACATCCAGCACCGGAGATTCAAGCTACGCAAAGTCCAGGTGAGCTGCGCCACTTCGTGTCTGGCTCTGCTATTTGACACTGAATATTTCAGGTCTGTTCAGCCCTCCACACGTTTTACCTTCTGCAGGCTGTTGATCACAGACGTAAGGGGATGGATCCCCATGGATCTCTTCTGGAATTCGTCCGTTCGAGGCCCAAACTCAAGCCTGTGAGTTTATAGACCGCGGCATACTCCGTGCCAGGAGTATGGAATCCTTTTGTGGGGTTCTGCTGATTGGCCATGGTAACTCCTGTTGGTCAGCAGCGTCCTCCTAGACCCGTCCCCATGTTCTGTGCAGGCCTCTGATCGAAAGCTGAAGACCCGGCCCAAAGAGGAGGCTAGCTTACATGAGCTCCTGATGAAGGAAATTCAGTCAGTGGACCAACAGAAACTGTTATCCTCACATAAAAGGAGGTTAGCATGTAAAGGTACTTTTCAACTGATTCAACACACTAAGTGCTTGGGAGATCTGGAAAGCAGCTCTATTTTTAAAAAAAATTTTTTTTACATCAGTTAAAATGTCTCTCGACTTGTACAGACAACCCCGGTTCTCCCACAAAGTGCCAGAAGTCTGCATTTGCGGATTCCTCCTCTGATGATGCCTCCTTTCTGCTGAATCCCATTTTGGTTACTGATCTCCCGGAAGATGAGTGTGAGGTAGTGTTCTGCCCAGTGATTGATTGCCCCCTGATGCTTTTCAGACTCCATTTACTTGTAAGTGCTTATCCCTCCCAAACTGTTATAATAAGGATAGAGAAGAATGAGCTAAAACATAGATATGCAACTGGTCTAGCTTCTCATCGGATCAGAGTAACATGTACAAAAGCTGCCAGCTCCTTGTGCTTTTAGGAAGATCTGCATGATGACAAATTGTTTCGGAAGAACAACATGACAGGTACAGACCTTGCTAATTTCCCTCAGGTGTGTGTGTGTGTGTATATAGATGTTGTAATGCTTGTAGGCACATGCTTCGTGCTGGATGTCCCTATGTTGTTCACCGAAAAGCTGTACTTCTTCCTTGGGTGTGTTCAGTACTGGAGCAAGAGTTGTTCTTCCCCGTGTTGTCGTCTTCGCCCATGGACCCCCACCACGGCTGCTCCAGGACGAAGCAGAGGTCCCGTTCCCTCACCAGCAACTTGAAACTGCAGTCTGTATGTCTGCTGCCCTGATCTCCCCTAATGAGCTTAACCCTGTGACTCTACATGACAAGTCGATCACTAATCCTGATGAGCCCTCTTTAAACGTGAAGGTCCCTGGAAAGGTAGCTGTCCCTTTAACTATTGCTGAGGTCATCAAAGTGCGCCAAAAGGAGGCAAGAGCCCAGAAAGCTACACCCTGTGACAGATACAAAAACTGGAGGGTGAGTATATCTTTTGGCGCCATGTGCAATTAATATTAAGAGAAACCTTATTGATCCCACAAGGAAAGTGTTGCACATACAGCAGTAATTTCACAGTTCAGATGAACATGCATACAGCTGGGGGGAAAAAACTGAGAACACAGCAAAACTTTGGTATAACTCGTTTGTATATTTATGGGTGTGCGTCTGTATAACTTTTTTTTTTTTAATTATTTTTTTTTATAAACTCCAGCCTGGTTCTTCTGTTTCTCACTAATGAAGGGCTTCTTCCTTGCTTTATATGCTTTCAATCCTGCTTCTAGGAGCCTGATATGATCCTGTCCTAGCAGTGCACCTCACACCTGCACTTAATGTTTCCTGTTCCTTTTGAAGGTTACTTGAGGTCATCCGCTGATTCATGAGGCACTGTCGCATACGTTATCATCTCTGGCATTAGAAAGTCACTTCCACTCTCTAACTGGCTGGTTCCTGGTCATTCCCAGTGTCTCCTGCATCACCTTCTTGTGAACTAGACTCCAAGCTATTCCAGGCTCAAAATTTCTGCTGTCTTAGACATTTTGAGCCTGGAAGCAGCCGACTGCTCAGTGTACCCTTCTGCCAGCAGAACCAGGATTAAGCCAGGATTAAAAAATGCTGATTTGTTTGAAAATGTAGTGGTCTTATTTTTTCTATGGCTATATAGTGCAAACAAGTGAACCAATTTTCTTAGGTATACAGATAGAATGTACTGTAATATTAAGGTGATTCCAATTTGCCATTTTGCAGGTGTGTCACTGTTGCTCGAAGAGGAGTGTATATTTCACCTGGCATAACTTGTGCTCCCTTTGCAACAAGTAAAGTCTTCCTCTCTATCAAATTTTTGTATTTTCTGTTACATTGCACTCTACACTTATTCTTGAGCTTGGTCAAGATTTAAGAAATGAGTCACTAATGAGTCAATCATTTCATAACTAGTATGGGTTATAGTATACAGCAGTATTGTAAGTATTTAGCCAAGGTTCTTCAAATCAGGTCCTTGTTTTCAGTTTATCTAGGCAGTTCATTTAGTAATCACTCATTCTGATTGGCCACAAGCTTCACACCTGGCTCACAGGTAAAGGAAAGCTGGAAAATCAGCAGAGCTCGGACCATGATTTGAATAACCCTGATTCAAACTGTGAAACTTTCACTAAGAGAATCAACTTCTATCTCTTCCCTTTCAGTGTCGTATGCCCAGAATGCTGTGTTGAGGTAAGGAAGTTCTGCCATGTCTTTCTGTGATATGTGGGAGTATTAAAACTGTTCTTGGTCACGTGTTATATCTGATTTACTCCCCCACACCTTTTTAATTACACTTGTCTATGTATTGTTCATTGTAGATGCGGATTCCCTTTAAGTGGTGCATAAATCTCCCAATGAGCTTTTTCAAGAAGATCGTGCTGAACAAGGACCAAGGCAGGAGCCAGTTCTGGAGGGAACGTTGGTCGTGGGACAGCTCCAGGTGACCAACACAACGTGCCTTGCATGTTTAGGGGTCCAGAAGAGCTATGTTCTGATCTCCATTCAGGATGGAAGTGTGTGTGTGTGTGTGTGTGTGTGTGTGTGTGTGTCTTTTTTGGCAAATGGTACAGTTTGTTTTCCAGAGAGGATGCAGTTGAGGTTCTCCTCTGCTTTTTCAAGGGTTCCCTTGGTTCTGGAACCTCAAGTGATGGCTTCATTCCCTCCAACCAGCCTGGCCATGAGAGATTGGCACAGCCAGGATGTCTGCACATGTTGCAAGGGCTACTTGGTGGACGCTTGTGACACCGTGTTCAGGCTATGTGCCAAGACCGGTGCCCAGGAGTGCTG
>JABFDZ020000042.1:20794377-20805681 GCA_019775955.2 Pollimyrus isidori
GTGTTCAGGCTATGTGCCAAGACCGGGGCCCAGGTGTGGTGATACCACCACCACCCCCCCCCCCCCCCTGATTTTGACCAGTTTGGTCGTTTTGAGTTTCTTTTATTGCCCCACCCCACACACACCCTCTTCACCCTTTAATGAACCACCATCTTGTTTCAACACAAGTGGATCAGTTTCGTTGTTTTATTTCACTTTCATTTCTGTAAATAACTAAATGCCCCATTCATTTGGCACTTCCCAATCAACATTAACCCTTCCTATTCTTCCCCCACACACTAGGTTTGAGTGTTTTAAAGCCTTAAGTGATTTTAAGATTTTGTTTGTAGTTCCCCCCCCCCCATTTCCAAAATGGAATAAATATTTATTGAAAGTTGAACTTCAGATTTGTCTTGCGGTGTCTAAATGTTTGACAGCATTCCACAGCTCTTAACTGTTAAAAGCAAATTAAATCTTGTACTTTTATCAGTTGATGATTAGTTGGGCTTTTAGGTTTATAAATTGTGACGTCCACCTAGGGTGACCACCCGTCCCGCGTAGCGCGTGCACGCACACCGTTTGAAGCCCAATTCATGCGTCCCGTAAATTGAGACCGTGTCACGCATAATCAATGAATAGGGCATCATTAATATACCATTTAAGGCGGTATGTGCTAGAAATGGGTAAACCACTGTCGGTGAGTCTCCCTCAGAAACATACCCCTTGTCCCCCCTTGGGCTTATTAGCAGGTGGTCACCCTACGTCCACCACAATTGAAATTTAATCTAGCTACAGGTCCCCGTTTCAGTTTCCAACTAATAATTATGTTCATCAGAGTTTTAAAAGCCTTGCCTCATTATGGTATATTCACCCAATTCAACAATATGATCAAGACTACCTTATGAGTACTGATTCTGAATGGGGATAATTACAGAAATGTCTAACTTCAGCAAAAGAAAAAATCCTCAGTATTAAGATCCATAATATTCTTTAATTCCAGGAGTGTTATGTTCATAGCTTTCAGGTTTAGTTGATAGAACTACAGCTATCTAATGACTTGTGCCTTGGATTTGACTAAAGGTTTATATGCGTAACTTAACACTATGGACATGGGAACCTAATGGGGATTTTACTAAATAACGTCTGGTCTTGTTCTGTACAGCTGTTGCTGGAAGTTGGCTATTAAATAGATTTCATTGAGTAAATGTAATTTTATTCACTGTGAAAAGCCGGTGCCTTTGTAAAATGCCATGCTTTCATTTTACTGACGTCTGTTGTCTCTTAGAAAACCGATTTTGTATGGCTAACATTGCTGCCAGAATAAAACTCTTAATCTGCATGTTTTTGGATGCAGTAACGGTCAGGGTCCAGGGAGCACCCTCTACTGCAGCCCTCCCTGTCGGTGCCCCGTCAGAAGCTGGCCGCTTACGTCATCTATTGGGGTTGATCGGCACCGGAAGTAACTTGCTTCTGGTTCAGCTACTAAACACTGTCTGGTTGGATTTAGCATGTGTGCTGGACTGATTACTGGAATTGTTGTGATTGTCATATAGTGACGCACAATACCCTATATGAAGTCAGGAAATGAATAAACATTGACGTGTTAATGTTTGACCACCTAAGCGAAAGCTGGAAACCTCCCTGTTTCAACCAGTGGGATATTTTTAACATCAATAGGAGTGAAAATTGACAAGGAAAAATCCTGCTTCCAGTTTAGTTTGACTCTCCTGTACATGATGTACAGAGCTTGGCTTTGCTGAAACCTAAAGCTGAGGTGTTTTTATTTAGGGTAGATGGTGGTGCAGGAGGGAGTGCTATTGTTCGGCAACCAGAGGGTTGCAGATTCAAGCCCTGGTTCCTCCTGATCCCCTCAGTGTCCTTCAGCAAGACACTGAACCCCAAATTGCTCCCGGTGAGCAGGTGGGTGCTTTGCATGCCAGCCTTTGCCGCCCACTGTATGGATGGGTGAAAGTGAGGTCTGTGCTGCAAAGTACTTGTAGGAGTAGAAAAGCACTATATAAATTCAGTCTATTATCAATTTTGATAGATTTGTCCAATGCTGGGGGGAAGGGCTGCAAAAACATTGTGTCCCCTTAGCTAATAAAGTGGTGGATCATGATTAACGGTTCCCTTTTGTGGATTTTGTGCATCCATAGGCTGCACGCATATTTTATCACTATGGAGGGGACGCCAAAATCCAGTTACTTTGCAGATTTTGACCATCTGCTAAATGTATGGCATCCTGTGTTTGTGCCAAAATTGGTCAGGTTGAATGGACCGTATTTTTTTATACATCTTTTTTTTTATGAACAATCTGTGTTCTGTAGTGATGGTTCTGCTTTCTGTAGGGGTGACTATTGGATTCGTGATACTCTTTTGTTGCAACAGGATTTACAGAAGTCGTCGTGTAGAATGACAGTTGGTAATGTTCATTGTTAATACCACTTTGCGTGCTTTATCCCACGAGCCACCGGTTATTGCAGAAATGTACAGGTGAGGATTTTCAGTATCAAGGCCTTTCACTTCCAAGGTAATATTGCCATTTTGTAATACAAATTTGGGCCACATATCTGTGATAATTTAACAAGTGGTGTGAAGAAAAAACGGCAAGGGAACATTTGCTTTCATAAACAACAGGATTACACAGAATTTAAATGATATAAGCATATTTCCTTTTGTGATCCCCACCTGAACCCTGCAAGAATTATAAAGCATGCATCTTACCACTCTCTGTTATTAAATTTACTGCATGTCTCCCAGCCAGATTAGCGCAGAGACTGATTGATTGATTGACTGAGTATTGATGTCTGGTATTTGAAACAGGGAAGACATCGTCTATACCCCATGAAGTCAATTTGAAATCCAAGGACCAGAAATTACTCATAACACAAACACATCACCAAGCACTATACCAAAAAATGGCATAAAAAGTAATTAGAAATTAAACTGCTGGTTTTACAGTATAAAATATGGCGTACTATTTTACATTCATGGGATTAAATTACAGTGCATGTAATTGAAAAATCTTTCATTTTTCAGTGAATTATAGAGCTGGGCGGCACTGTGGTGCAGTGGTTAGCACTGTCACCTTACACCTCTGGCACGAGGGTTTAAGTCTCCACCTGGGTTCCATGTCTGTGGAGTTTGCATGTTCTCCCCATGTCCTCATGAGGTCTCCTCCAGGTATTCTGGTTCCCCTCCCCTGTCGAAAAACATACCAAGGTTAACTGGAGTTACTAGATTGCCCATAGGTGTAAAAAGTGTATGAGTTTGCCTTGCAATGGGTTGGCATCCCATCCTGGGTTGTTCACTGCTGTGTGCCTGTAGCCTCCGGGATGGGTTCTAGAACCCCCACAACCTTGAATAGGACCAATTTACAGAGGCTTTTTTAAATAAATTAGAAATATATAGGCAACAATTAACATGTCTAACACATTTGATTTAATATTAATATTAACAGGAGCCCAGTTATAGATTTAGGTGCCCTGAAAGCATCCAGTTATGTTCCAAATTTTGTAGGGCCCCTGTCACTCTGGGCCCTAGGCATTCTCCTACCTCCCTTCTTGGCGCCCCTGAATATTAGCATACTTAATCAACATCTTTCAGCATAGTTCACAATAACTCACAAACTCATTCGAGAAATTGCCAGTAATAAAAACTCAATTTGAGTGTAACGTCTTTCTTTTTACTTGCCAGTTCCGCACTGCTACAGGACAGTTTATAAAAGTTGCGCGCGTACTTTCTCTGTCACGGTAATATGGATGCCGGCAAAAGCGGCAACGACCCGGACCTGCAGAAAGACAAGCAGCAGCTCCGAGGTCGCCTCTACCCCGATGGTGGCCGGTCCAGAGCCTGGAGTGGCTTTTTGAGCAAATGAATCTGTGCACTACAGAATGGGAGGGACTCCATTGGACAGTGCGTGTCTGTCCCCCCATTTAAACGACCCGACGCATGCGCAATAGTTCATTTTTGGGACTTAGTCTGTTACACAACTGCTTATTTCTCCATTCTGCCCACCTCTTCTTGCCGGCATTTGCTCCTATATATTTTAATATCTTATTTAAGAAATTAAATAATACACGGCGACAGAATGGGTGGAGATCATGGACATAAGGACTCCCAGGTAACTAATGATACAAACGTTTTGATATGTCATGGCCGAAAAACCTTCGCTTTGACAATGAGTGTTATAACTAGACAGCTAATAATGTAGCCTTGCCGTGGCAGGCAGCGATTTAGTGAAAAATATATTTTAGCAAAAACTGACAAAATCGCCCAGGTGCGGTAATTTGAAACATATTTCTTATCGAATTGGTTCATATACGGGTGACAACTTTATGAGTAGTTTTGCGGATTTTTGTACTGTAAAAACATTTTTTCATAACCTTAGCTAGGTAGTGAGCTGGCTGGCTTGCAGATAGGTATGCTAGCTTGTGCCGGGATACGCTTTGAATAAATGAGAAATTTTGATATTTTTCTTTTTGCAGATCGATCCCGGATCTCGAATTGGTGGTAAGTATGACATTTTGCCATAAAGGAAGCATAAAATGCATCACGATCGTCCTCGTTTTCCACTCCGGATTGCGAGCCCTCGGTTTTCTGTAGTTAGTTTTTTAAGGACAGAAATGGCGTCCCAGAGACTAAGTCCCTTCTCCGTTACTCGCAGGCGCCTATTGTTCAAATGGAGGGCTTTAAAATCATATTTAAGGCGGTCGATATTTCCATCTGAAGGCACGATCCTATAGAGCCGGACATTGTTTTCCCCAAAATGGGGCGCTTTTACGCCGGGATCGCGACTAAGGGGTTGTTTTTTGGAGCTGAAAGTGGGCGATTTGGGGGTTGAGGACTTAGTCTCTGCGCCATTTTCTTTTTCTCCGGCGGCTCTGAGTGCCGAGAACACAAAGTGCAGATCTGCTGTGATATGGAGGCGAAGGCACAGGGACGAACGGGGGGGTCCCGGCCTGCTGGGATGCTTGGCATCTTTTTAGTCTTCATTTAGGAAAAAATAAAATAAATAAATAAATAAATAATCTAAACGCTACCGTTGCGGTTACGTGTGGCACGAATTAGTTATATTGTTAGTAACTTTCAACGGCGAATCTGATCCCCGCGGACAATCTGCTGGTTTGTTACATTTTTTATCACGTCTGGCTTAATTGAGATGCGTTAACTGGTGTAATTCGTGATGGATCACTTCTTAAGGTAATTGTTTTAACCTGCGCTTCACTGCTCCTTCATATAGCATTTATATATTAAGGCAATTTGTCATTTGAAAACTTTTCCCTCGGTGTTAAGTACCTCTTACGGCGCTACATATGTTAGAACGCAGCACGACTTTGGTTGGGGCTGAACTACATGCTCTCTACACACACTTAACATATTTTCCATTTGCAGTTTGCCTTTATCCTTAAGGATTCCAGATCCCACAACCTGGACAGGTTATAATCTTCCTTGGATCAAGTTCAAATACAGACTGGGCCTGTGTCTGTTGGATATAAATTCCTGAATACATTTCACAGTCCTCCTCCTATAGTGGTGATTTAATAGTTTATTACGTCGCATTAAATAAATCGTTAAAAAATATATGTATAGAAATATTAATTTACCCATGTGTAATAAATAAATAAGATTCTCCAAACACTTTGTCCAAATTGAAGAAAGTCTAGAGGACTGACAGTAGGATCAGTCGGGGTTGTTGTAGAAGTTGGGGATAATGGTCTTGTTCTTGGGCTCAAAGGTGATATGGTTACTCTACCAACCATGGGTTTTGAACCCACAGTCATTCAGACATGGGCAGAGAGCCCTATCCCCATAGTTTTCTTGATTGTTTAGTGTATAATGTGTCGAATGGAGATTATGAATGTTAAGTAGTATTTTATTGCTTTGAATGGTATATGTGTGTATTACCTCTTAGGTTGTGATGAGGGCGTTTTGACCGGCTTTGAAATGCAGCCGCGTTTCCATGTGTGTGCTACACTGCGAGTAACTGTTGGAGTTTACAACTTTCCGTAGGAATGTATGACCATGCTATCTATATGTTAAAAAGCACAAGTCAACGTAAATGTATCTTTTTTTTGTGACAATGTTGCGACTGGCGTAAGTGACGCCTTGTGTTTGTGTGTCAGTATAGCTGACAGGTGTATACTGAATTCATACTATATATCTGTGCATTTGGGTGTCCCTGGACATGAGTATAGCTGACAGGTGTATACTGAATTCATACTATGTGTCTGTGCATTTGGGTGTCCCTGGACAGGAGTATGGCTGACAGGTATACGCTGAAGTCACTCTGCTTCCAGACTGTTACACTGAATGTGGGACCTCCTCTTATTGCCTCTGGAGGTTCGGCTGTCATATCTGGGGAGGGTATGGAACTTCCAGCCAGAAGTAGCAAGGGTGGGCAGTGGGGTAGGGCGGTGTGTGTTATGTTTTGTGTTGATAACATTTAGAGCAGTGTTTGATCTGTGGTTCAGCAGCTTAGACATCAGCACTTGCAGTTGATGGTTCAACTCACAAGTAATACCTCTATTGGGCCCTTAACCCCAGCTGCTCCAGGGTGTCCTAAATACTGCCTGATCCTGAGCTTTACTCACTTCTACAGAAGTATCTGTTGAATAATTGTAGATTGACCAGCTCAGTGGGAACCCTCATTCTCCAGCATTCTGAACTGTTTCTTGACCCCAACCTCTTGGGGTCAATCTGTAGTCAGACTGGAAGGCACAAAGTCAGGGTATAGGGTCCCTATAGGGGTCTTACACCAGTTCGCTCAGCACACGATTAGTAGTTTGTACAGGCTTTTCTCAAAAATCATTAAATTTTGAGGAACCATGATCCAGCTGGGCTTGTCGGCTTGTCCAGCTAGGAAGTGTGGAGAGTATTGGTCTTTAATTATACTGTATTGACTCCTTGCAGGATTTCTGCGAGCTTCCAGTTAATTCTTTTTGTTTTATACACATACGTTCAATCGAGAGACGGAAAGTTGAGTATTAGCACACACTGCATATCTAATTGCATAGATTTATTCTACACATCTGATAGATAAATGCTTGCATCCATCCATCTATCTTCTCTAACCACTAATTCAGTACGGTTGGACCTGATCACATTGGGCTTGGTGTCTATCCCAGGAAGTACAGGACACTATGCTGGGAACAGCCTGGATGGGAAGCCCGTAACAGGCCACACACACAGTAAGACACAGTAAGCAATTTAGATACACGGATTCACCTAACTGCATGTTTTTAGTCTTTGGGAGGAATCCCATGCAAATTCTACACAGACAGCAGTGTGATTCCACAGCGCTACTCTTTGAGCCACAATATCACCCTACAAAAATACATTAAATTCATAAAAAATTATCTGGGGAAGCTGTAAGGGATAAATACTGGTGACCGCTTTCAGGATAGAGGTGCTCTTGTGGTATTTTATATGACCATAGCATACCGAGCAATCATCCAATGACATGTTATTGGCAAATGATTGTAACTTCAAAATAGAGCAAATCTAATTGGACGCTGGATAAGATAAAATGAAAGCGAATTGTAATTCTGGCCACAGAATCTGCTGAAAGGTGAGTGAGTCGTTCGGGCTGGTTCAGCTGTAACGAATGCAGCACATTAAAGATTGCAGGCCAAACAATGGCTTTATATTCTAAGCTTTTAAATTGGTGAAGATTATTCTGTGTTTTTGAAAACACTGTGACACTCATTCCAAAAAGTGGAAGATAGTCTAACCATTCTTAGCTCGGAGGGAGGAAAGGCCTTAAAATGAACTCTGATTCGTTTTATCCGTTGCTCCGAATTGGGGAGTGAGAGAACTCGTCCTACAAGTTAAGCATCTATCATCGCTGGGCAAACAACTGATGAGTGACGGTAATCAATGGAGAATTTTAGCGACTCCTGTGCTAATTGGGTTTAGCTTGATTGCTGTAGATGAGGCAGTGTGAACACTCCTTTTTTAACTGCAAAACTGTCCTACAAACCATCTGGTAAGGATTTGCTGAGCTTGATGTTCAGTCGCTGCCCTCACTGGTGACGCTTAATGCCAGAATCCTTATCGGAACAGTTGCTAGCAGGTATCAGTTTCTGCTTGTTTTTATTGAAGTCCCCCCTGGCCATGATCCTCTGCTTATTCGCCTCACATCTCAGGTTTTCCACTTGTCCTTCCGCGGAAAGTGTGGATGCTTCCTCCGTAGATTTTATGGAGGCTGTTAGCCTTGTTTTTATGGGGGCACTGTGTGGCTCAGCAGATAGACACTGTACCTGTGATTAGAAGGTTGTTGGTTCACATCCCTGGATCAGCAGAGTGATTTCAGTGTTGGGCCCCTGAGTAAGACCCTTAACCCCCAATAGTTCCACAGATTAGTTGATCTTAATTTCTCAAAAAAAAAACAACAAATATGTACACCACTTTGGAAAAACGTATCTGCCGAATTAAGTGTAAATACAAGGTGCATTTGTTGTACCGTAATATTCCACTGTATTTGGTCTTTGCTTTAAAAGGATGCCGCATTTTGAAGTTTTTGTTTAGAAATCGTGCTGAGGGGCCATGAGGAGGGGTACAGATATTCTCGATAGACTCGCTAATGACTTGCGTGACTAATATGAACTGAAACGTATGAGAGTATAGCAAGTCGCTGCGGCTGTGCTAACTGGTTGTTTAACTCTGCTCGCACGACAGTCCTGCAAATAATTTAAAATGGACAACATCTGCCCACATCCCTCGTAGCGGTGCTTTGTTTTGGAAAGGCGACACGGGGCACAGAACGCCTAACGCCGCCATCCACCTCAAGCAGGAGGTACATCAGGAAACGCGGGCGACGTGGAAGGGGAGACTCTACGGCACCTCTTAGAGAGTTCTTCTCAGAGTTACAGGGAAGAGGGAAGGTTGCCGTGTGTGTTTTTTTTTTGGGGGGATGGGGGGGGGGACAGAACTGAAATGAAAAGCCTTATGTTTCATTCAAGAACTTGTCAACAAGTGGTGGGTAAATACATCAGACGTACCAGGAAGACCCCATCGGTATATCTGTCAGAGCAGAGGTAGACACGGCCTGCTACGGCCGGGCTTTCGATTCAAATTAACTCCAGCGTTCTCACATTGAGGCTCGATCAGTTTGTTGAATTCTTTACTTCTGGTCTAATATTGGCCATTTAATGTAAATACAGCTGATGAAATAATTATGCAGGTTTGACCGTGATCTTTACATTCCCATCTCTTCGGCCGGCTCGACATTACATAAATACTTCTATCATTTTGCGTACTGAGTTTGTTTTTTTATTCTGATTCTTTAATCTTTATCCATAGGAGCCATGAGGAGAATAAAATGCATCCTGCTGATTTTGTGCTGTGAACTTCTACATAGGGCCTAAGTTACAGAACAGGTCAAGGAGGAGAATGAAGGTTAAGAGGCTGGTGATTTGGCTTTGAGTTGTTCTCTGTAAGGCGAAGCGTTATAAGTACGAACAAACCTGCAAAAAGTGTGGATCTATATGTGTGTCAGATGTCATCATCCGTGACTTATTCTCCACGGAGGTGACGGATGCCTCTTTGGTCTGTCGGCGGCTGCTCTGTCCCCTGCGGAGGATGTGAACCATCAGAACGTCAGCGATGGGAATTGTTAGTTCTTTAGCATGGAGATTTACCTGTGAACAGGTTCCCTGTGTCTCAGGGTGTAAAGTGGTCCCGTTGGGTGTGGTCTCAGTGGTAAAAGCTATGAGAGTAACCAATTCCATGCTTATGGTTTACACTGGATTTACACTGAAAAGGAGATTAAGAGGCTGGGATTACAGGATGTGTGGCACCTCCTGTGATCTTTCCAGCGGGTTTGGGAGTAACTGAGAAGTAATTTAGTCTCATCAGTTCAAAGCTGAGATTTAAGTTCATTTTGGACTGAGACGTCTTAACTTGTGCACTAACCCCTCCCCCCCCTTTTTACTTTATGTTTAACATTTATTGCTTTTTATACAGCTCAACAAAGGGGCATCGCATGGTCTCCTTGAGCGGCCCAGATGTTTCTATTGCGTCTGCAGGCATTGCATCAGGACCCATTGGAGTTATTAGGCACCTGCTATGGCTGGCTGTTTTAACCCTTTGACAGAATGTCGGCTAACCCTGGCATAGTCCCACCCTCTTTGGCTTTTTGACCATCTCCACGGATATACAGACAGACACGGTCTTTGAGTATAGAATTTGATGAGCAACAGAAGCTGCCCATGTCAGTCTAGTAATCAGAATTAGAATCAGAACACTTATTATCCCAGAGGAAATGACCTAACACCTCTTGTTTCTCTGTGGGCTCAGGGGACACAGGGCAACCTGCAGTGTTCCAAGGGCTTGAGGCTGGTCTGCTCCGTCCCCTGGGAGAAGGAGAGTGTCCCTGTACCACCCAACACCCTCGAGTCAGGGTGACCCAGACAGGGTGCGGGCTTGTCTACGGCGGCTTTCACGCCTCGGCAGCTGGGGAAAACTCGCTCTTTTCATTTCTGCCTTTCTAACAGGCAGAACAAGGTTCCTGAAGGTGGGGGGGCGGCGGCGTGTAAACATGGGCGGCTTTAAAGCCGTAATGTGGAGCTCCTCCGATCTATCCCCGGCGGTTCTGCGATAGTTCCACCTTTTTTCATCTTCGGCGGAAGAGCGGGAGGCGCTCGAGGAGAGCCAGGAATGGCGTCTGTGAAGATCAGCTCCGTAACGAGCACTTTGATCGCTCCCTCCGCCACCGTCGCTTAGATCGCAGTCCCCCTACCCACCCCCCCATCAGCTCTTTTAGCTGACAGTGACCAGGGATGGAAAGGTGAGAGATACGTCTGTGTCACTCCACAGCACCACAATAACCAGACCCAGACCCACGGCTGCAGGAATTCTACAGTGAAGCGGCTGGGAACTGTATTAAGGTGGCACTTTGAGGTGTGTGAGGCGGTGGAGTTGAGGCAGGGCGTCTCTGTGTGTCTTGTCCGCCTGATGCGCCCCCTCTGGTCATCGCGACTCCCTGAACGTGGGCGTGCCTCTGCTGTCATAACCTTTCATTTGTTCCTTTCTCAGCAGTAGCAGGCCATTTAGCTTACCGAGGCAGTTACCTGTGACCTGACGGTGGCCAGAGCCTGACACGCTCAAATTGAGGGGAAACTGGGGGCTCCTTGGACCCCTCCCATTAGAGACAAAATATGAATCCATGCTACCAACCCCTTCAGTCGCCGACGCCTCCCCTCTGTTTCCCTGGCCGGCCGCTTGTTGCTGAACGCGCTTTTAGATGGCATGTCCCAGGTTTGGGTTTCAGTTCCTGTTTCTTGCTCCTCCTTCCTCTCCTGCAGACTCCCACAAACACAAAGA
>JABFDZ020000042.1:20815289-20831702 GCA_019775955.2 Pollimyrus isidori
CCCCCCCCCCCCCCCCCCCCCCCCCCCCCCCCCCCCCCCCCCCCCCCCCCCCCCCCCCCCCCCCCCCCCCGGGTGTGTAGCATTCTACTTTTAAAGTGCCCATTTCCAGGGACAAATTCACAAATCGAGGTTCCTGACCTGTATATTCCCTGCTGTCATAATTACTATGACAATAAATCTTGGCTAAAATACAGGTTAAAAGAACATTTAGTTGGCTTCTGAAGCAACTTCAGGGTCTTGTGTAAAAAATAAATAAATACATAAATAATAATTTTAAAAAAAGCACACCACACACATGCACGCAATTTCCCTGGGGCTACTGTTAAATCTTTGTATAAACTGGTTGAAAACTGTCAGGGTGTATTCTAAATCGCATACTGCTTTGCTATGTGGTAGGCGAAATGAGCAGTATGACTGAATTCTGCATGCTCAGTGTGAATGAGACGTAGTTCAACGGTGCCTGGGTGACCATACTCCACTCAGCAGAATTCCAAATTGTACAACCAGTGGATGCTACAATACCCCGTAAAGACACTGGAGCTGCAACCAGAGATGGAGAACATTGGTGGAGGAAACTCCTCCTCTGTACAGATTTTAGTGGAAAACTTGATAGTATATAACTTTTGTGGGGGTCCAGCTAGGTCAAATAACATGCAAGATGGTGACCACCATATGTCCAAGTGCATGCATACATACAGTAGGTACTATCGCAGTAGTTGAGTAGTAAGCTTCTGACGAATTTCAGTATGTGTAAGTATGCGACTTCAGATGCACCCTGAGAGTAGGCCGCATGTTTCCATGGAGATGAGCCTTATGCAGCACTGCCCCTTTCCTCCCCCCACAGCTGGCATTAAGAGCAGGCAACGAGAAGGAGGAGGGCGAGACGGCTGACACGGTGGGCTGCTGCTCCCTACGGGTGGAACACATCAAGCTGTACCCTGAGCTAGATGGCCAGGAGTTTGTAGTGGAGTTTGACTTCCTGGGAAAGGACTCCATCCGCTACTACAACAAAATCCCTGTGGAGAAAAGGGTAGGTGACCACAAGTACAGCTGAAGATGAGGGGCAGTTTCCATGCTAGTAGCATGTGAGTGACCTTAGCCACCAATAGGTGGCGCTGAAGATGAGGGACAGTTTCCATGCTAGTAGCACGCAAGCACCATGTGGAATAAAGATTCCTGGTTTTTGGTTTATGTATTTCTCAGGAATGAGGAAGCATATTATCGATTCTCTCTTTTAGGTTTTCAAGAATTTACAGCTGTTCCTGGAAAACAAACAGCCTGAAGATGACCTCTTCGACCGCCTCAATGTAAGGACCCTCATATATAGCATGTCACAAACATTTGACTGTCAAGGAGTCGATTAGGAATAAATGCAGCGAAGTTAAGCTTTCAATGAACAAGTGTATGAGGTATTGGAGCAGCAACCTGATAAGTAGAAAGTGCAATATTAGGGGCTTTCATGAACATGGAGTGATACAGTCCAGGTATAGGGTTGTTGAATAAGTATGCTTAGGTAGGAGTATGCTACCTGTACTCAGTGGTGTTCTCTGTTGATCCCACAGACCTCAATTTTGAACAAGCACCTTCAGGAGCTCATGGACGGTCTGACGGCGAAGGTGTTTCGAACCTATAACGCCTCCATCACCCTGCAGCAGCAGGTCAAGGAACTCACTTGCCGTAAGTGACCCAACGCCCAGCTTTGGCACGAAAACTCACCTGGGGTGTGACATGTAAGGCTGATGTCCTCCATAACATCTCCTGGAGCCTGACTGATGTTGTAGGACTTGGAATACTGCCAGACTTTGTCTGATTGATTGAGATGAGGCTAGGTGGAGGTTATGGGTTGCTGGACGGACCTTATCAAGCAAGAACTCTTCACTTCTGTAATGTCCCTGGTCACCAGCTGAGGATAACATACCCGCCAAGATCCTGTCCTACAACCGGGCCAACCGTGCCGTGGCCATCCTGTGTAACCACCAGAGGGCTCCGCCTAAGACCTTTGAGAAGTCCATGCAGAACTTGCAAACTAAGGTACAGCGTGATCCTGATAGGCTTCATTGCGAGGGTGGTGGGTGGGGGACGGCTCTAGCCAGTGCTCCTCATGCCCATTGTGCCGCACTCTACATCGCCACAGATAGACGCAAAGAAAGATCAGCTAGCTGACGCCAGGAGGGAGCTGAAGAGTGCCAAGGCAGATGCCAAAGTACGGAAAGACGAGAAGTCCAAAAAGTAAGTGACTTGTCCAGCTCTGTCAGCATAAGTAATGCAATATAGTTTTAAAATTATATGACACAGAAGCAGATGTGCCTGTAGACCTCGGTGGATCTAAGGGACTGCCTTGGGCAGCTCTTTAGTCTGTCTTAAATGTTTATGTAATGTATTGATTTATTTACCTTGAATCAGAATTTACTTAATTGGCCAGGTGCAACTTGTGCATTTGCCTTGGCAACACCGGTGCATACATTCAAAGATGCACTTTAAAAAAAAACAAGAATAAAATAGATTTAAATGTAAGAAGTAGTGCAAATCGGTGAAAACTGCAGTCCGTAAATTGGTCTTTTCATACATGTGCTCTGTGTACAAGTTTCAGATAGATCCGCAAGTTTACATAGGATTTGGTAACTCACTTTGGTGAGAAATGGTCAACTGGCTCTTCAGGACAGGCTTGGGGCAGCTCTGAAAGGTACCTTCTTTCCTGGTTTTCAGAGCCGTAGAGGCCAAGAAGAAGGCTGTACAAAGAATAGAGGAGCAACTGATGAAGCTGGAAGTGCAGGCCACAGACCGGGAGGAGAACAAGCAGATCGCCCTGGGCACCTCCAAACTCAACTACCTGGACCCCCGCATCTCAGTTGCCTGGTAAGACCCCCCCCACCCACACACACAAACACACACGCGTCAAGTAAATATATCTTTATTGGGACCGCTCATTCATTTCTATGGGAAATTCCCTAACCATAAGTAACCAAGTAAAATACAAGAGTTTTTGGATTTTTAGTTTTTCATAGCAGATTCAGATTTTTATTAAATTGAATTTTCACTTATGGGGACCTGGAAATTGGTCCCCATAAGGGGAAAAACGGGTATTCATTGTGGGAATATTGTGTCCCCGTAAGGTATACCCACTCACACACACACACACAATCCTGGTAATATGAAACCAGTTCAACAATTTAAGATCATAAATGAAATGAGTGAAATTGTCCAAAGTAATACATCAGAAAACAATGTCATTTGCCCAATAGCTGCCAATCCCATAGGGCTTGTTGTACTTTCTGTTGAGCTTTGTAATTAAATTAATAGCTTATCATGACACTTCATGGCAGATGTATTGGTTACATATTGCTCATTATGAGTCATGAAGACGAGATGTAACATCTGAAGTTGTTAGCACTTTCATAAATGCTGTAGTTGTCATGATAGCTGCGATTTGCAGTTGCTTTACTGGAAATGATTAAACACGAAGCCTTGTAAATTTCTGCCGAATCAGTGGTTTTCTCTTCCGACGCAAACAGTAGTTTAGTGTTTGGCCTCTAAAGGCCCAAAGTGGGAAGGTGGTAACCCTCCGCATACTAAACAAGCCGGCGTGGATGTGAAAAGGTGCGCTAGATGCATACCTTCAGGTTGTGTTTGAGACGTCGGCTGGCTGGCCTACTTGCCGTGCCGCCGAGCGTTGATGACGTCACAGTCTTCACCTTTAGTCTTCCAAAGCGCTACACGAATGATAAAATCAGTTCGGAAAACATCATTGACAAAGTGCGTAATGGAGATGATAAGTGTCTGACCTGATAGTTTGCTCCTCCATTTCTGCTGGAAATCCTGAAACTAGTCTGGCAGTCTAGTGTCAGTTGTTGGTACCAGTTTGAGTCACTCTCCGTAGCCCATTCATTGAAACATTAAAAATGTGTTTACTGGTATATGAGAGTCAGCCAGCTTGAATACCAGCTTTCTGTTTTGATCCTAAAGTTGAAATTTTGACTTTGACAATCACCTCAACGCGTAAATAAGATACAGATCTGGAAGAACTTGTTCAGGAGTACCAGGGGGTGTTTTTTTGGTTTTGTTTCTTGTTGTTTTGTTTAAGGCCTCAAAACAATGGGGCCGTGTGAGCACCATCAAGACTGCGCGGCTGATCTTTGTCGAACAGGGGAAGGACACTCACAGCTGTGTCAGGACACTTCAGCTGAATGAAAATCAAACATGGTCTGCTAATGGGACTTAGCGTTCCCGCAAGCACCTTGCGCTATTTCGGGATCATCTCCTGTGCCGAGCGCTGCAGAGGCGCACGGAGCATGTTGGCCGTCATCCATCTCCGCATCTGTTTGGTCCGTTAGAGCAGGTCTGCTTTCTCCGGTGGGGGGAGGGGGGGGGGGGGGCTTCACAAACATCTCATGAGTCTCAATTTTTTTTTTTTTTACCTCCTTAACCAGGTGCAAGAAGTGGAACATTCCTGTGGAGAAGATCTACAACAAAACCCAGCGTGAGAAGTTCGCCTGGGCCATTGACATGGCCGACGAGGACTTTGAGTTTTAACTGGCTTTGGCTGTAACTTTTTAAGCATCCGGGTCCTTGAATATTGGCTTTTTTTTAGGGTTATGGATTTTTGTTATATGCCGACGTGACCAGATCATGGGGGATGACAAAGGGGCGTGGCTAAAAATGAGATTGAAGGAGCTGAAGTGTGTGTGTGTGTGTGTGTGTGTGTGAGAGAAAGAGAGAGAGAGATGTATGAAGTGTGGAGCATTGTGTTTATGAAGCAATGGGTTTCCACTGTTTTTTTTTTATCTGAAGTGGAGGGTGAAATGAGGAAGTGGTCCCAAACTGCTTGTGAGCATTTTATCTTTGGAATTCGCTTATATACAGTGGCTTGGTGTCTAACCTGCACCGCTCTGACACTCAGAGGTTCGTCGAGCTTGTGTATGCTGTGGTTTGATGCTACTGTATTTAGCGAAACCATGATTTTTCTTAAATGTTCTTTTAACCTGTATTTTAGCCAAGATTTATTGGTGAATTCTATATTTTAATAGGAAAATGGTTTCTTGTGGAGATGAGAAACCAAGAATGAACTGACTGCAAAACGTGTGTGTGATTGTGTGTGAGAGAGAGGAGGTGAGTGGAATTGAGAGACAGAGCGAGAAAGAGGTGGAGGGAGAGGTGAGAGTGTGATGCGTTAAATGTGGATTTTAGTTACTCTGAACTGTGGAATTCAATCCACAATGAATGGGTCTCAGAATCAGTATGGAAAAAAAATACTATTACAACTATGTTCTTGTAACTAGCACACAGAATGTGAATGAATTACATGTGTTTTGTTATTTTACAGTTTCTATCAGGGATTTTGTTTCCTTCAATACATATGTGAAAAGTATTTTCCTTTCAAGTGCATCTTCAGAACCCTATGAATTCTCTGTGTGCACAATTCTGTGCTACCATAAAATTTCAACTCCCCTTTCAGCTGTTTCCAGGGGAAAGCAAAGTCTGTTACTTTAAGAAATGCCTATATTTTAATGTTCCAGTGTAGATTTGTCATATTTTTCCCTTTCAAAAGGTCAAATGAAAAGATATGTGAGGGAGATGTTCTTTGCCAAAAAAAACAAAAGACAAAAAATTTTAAAAAAAAATTGAAAACCTGGTAACTTTCAATTTAGGGTGTTTTTGTAATTGTATAAAGACAGAAAGGGAGAAAAAATAACTTAATGTGAATTTATTAGTTACTCTGTATAGGAAAAGCATTAGTGAAATTAGTCAATGTTAATGCTTTATTGGATAATCCTCTTGTCCCCCATCCTGCCCCCCCCCGTAGGTTATTTAAAAATAAAACCCCATATAACTTTTGTTGTTGTTTTATGTGATGGCTCACATAACTTATATTCATAAGTCAACACAGAAATCCTTAACTGGTGTTAAATGACAAAAAAAATTAACAGTACGACTGTACTGTGATGCAGACTAAATCTTACATTGTAAACGTGTAATTGTAAAACAACACTATGGGATCCACAATTAGGCAGGGGTGCACCAGGCATTGTTGGGAATGGAAACCAGGAAATGTGTTGGTGAAATCAATTCCCTTATTCAGAATTATCTATCCTAACTTGTTTTTGAAGGGAGGAATCGATCTCTTAATTCCCTCCCCGATTCACGATATTGAAACCACTGCTTTAAAACGGTGGAAATCTTGTAGGCAACCTACGTTTTAGGCTGCAAGTCACCTTGTTCTGAAGGATGGTAACATCATAAGTAGCTCTAACACATTTAAAAATGATTTAATATTTAATATCATGCATAATAGTTCTTGGTATCCCTTCTACCACCAGTAGAGGTCCCTGTAGCTGCTGTTTTACTGGTCAGGGAATTGGGAAAGGCACTGGTGATACTAGTAGATTTTATAAATGTTCATTTCGTGATGAAACATTGTGAGGCTTCAATTGTTTTTGCAAAGATATGTGTAAGTAGTTCATGTATAGGTCTAAATTATGTGACGTCATCGGCATCCTGGCCAGATTTGCCCATTGGCCTCTGACCGTCATGGCCTCCTAATCATCCCCATACAGTGATTGGCTTCATCACTCTGTCTCCTCTCCACCAGTAAGCTGGTGTGTGGTGGGCGTTCTGGCGCAATATGGCTGCCGTTGCATCATCCAGGTGGATGCTGCACACTGGTGGTGGTTGAGGAGATCCCCCCCCCTTGTATGTAAACCGCTTTGAGTGCTTGAAAAAGCGCTATATAAATGTAACAAATTATTATTATTATTAATATAGGCCAGTAAATACATCCCCTCTAATTTTCTCATACTTAATATGTGTATCGTTATTTGATATTTGGATGACATAGAGGGTTATATGTAGCTACCGCAACAAGGATAACTGGTGTTGTTATTGTCATCTTTCCAGTTGTACAGCTGCCTTATAACCGTTACGTGTGGTGGCTAAATTCAACCAGTTTCTCCCTTCACCATTCATAGACCCATGCAATTAATAATCACTATTACACTATTGGGACTCCTCATGGCCCCATAGGAAATTACTCCTAATTCTTAATATCTGTCCTGGGAATATATACACACACATACATAGCATATGTTCTAGGGAATCAAACAAATTCTATGACTCTATACTTGTTCCAGATTTAAACTGTGTACATATGGTACTCCAGTCTTCATTTTTATAAACTGAATCAACGATATGCATTATTTTAAAAAATAATGTAAGAATTTAAGTGCAGGCCCATGAACAAATGAACAGGGGTAACACTAGACGTTTTTGGTATATAGCCTATTGGACCCCCAACCCAGACCAGACCAATTACATTCCAATATTTTAAGGGCCTTGTCACTCTGGAGTTAGTGGAATCCTCCTCACTCTTTCTCAGCCACCCTCCACTTTTATTCCACCCCTGCCTGTAAAAAGTAGCAAATTCATATGGGATGGATCATATAAGGATCTTTACAGCATTTAATATGTTCCATATTGTTACATTGTCTATATTTACTGCATTTGTTTACAGTTTGCTAAATTGTTTTTCCGGACATTTCCTGCATTGTTTCATTCGTAATTTCCCATGCGGAAGATGAAATTTGACTGGTCTAGGAGGGTGAAAGTAACGTCAATTAAGTGGGAATGTAAAGGATCAAAACTAGTCATGTAGAAAAGTGACGTGGAGTGCAGCTAAAAACAATCTAGAACAAATCGATATGAAGGTATCCAGTTTTCAGTGAAGCCTTAAAGGCCGAACGCATGCATGAAACTTCGTAGTAACAGTCGAGGAATACAGGCACGGTGATGCACACTTCCTGGTACGACATTTAGGCCGATTTTATTTGGTATCTTGGCCTGGGGTACAGATTGATTTATTTCTTTTCGAAAGAAGCATGCAATATTTCATCCATGTGTTCAGCTGCATACTCACTGGAGAAATTCAGGTAAAGTGCCTTTTCTGAAAGGTACAAGGTTAAAGGCATCGGGGTGAGGCTATACCTGAAAGGGTATTTCACCTCCACGATGACTGCTATGGTCAAGCAGTAAGTATCAGTAGGCCTGTCATGTACTCTACAGTGACTACTAACAAAAAAACTATAACAACAAGTTATGAAAATAGTATACGCAGTACATACACTGAAATTTGCACTTCCACTTCCTCCTAAAATAGATTTTCGTAATCCGGTGGTACTAAAATGCGGTTTTTAAGGAATGGCTGTTGATTTTTTTTTTACCTGGTGCAAGAAATGCCGAAAGTCGGGTCTGTGTCTTTAAGAGGCTGATCCGCCCGGCGCTTTGTTTTACAGAAGGGGTCGCGGTGGGGGAAGGGCATATGCGGCGTCTCAAGCGTACCGCCTAGCCTATGGCAGACTCTATGGAAGCTCACTACGGGACGCCGAGGGGAAAACCGCAGAGCCTTTCTCGGGAATAAAAAAGAAGAAAAGGGTCATTTTTAGGCACGGAATAATATAAATGGATGTGTTTGGAAAGGGCTGGCATACGAAAGGAAAGTCAGGGCCGGCGCAGCGATGTGCGGGGCCGAGATTGCACTGAGACGACTCATCGTGTTGCTTTTGTTGCGCCGTTTACGATTTGTGAAGGTAAGGCAAATGGTGCTAGAAAGGCGACTGAAAACCCGGCGCTACCTGCACCGATCGCCCCCTATCCCTCGAAAGCCGCGAGCTTCCCCCCTCCTTACTGTCCCTGCGCCTCCGGTTGAGCCCCACTCTCTCCAGTGCTGTCGTGTCGGGATTGATTTATACATTTCGCTGTATTAAAAGCCACGATCCCGGGGAAAGGGAGCGCGACTTGCACACGGCTTACAGCTAACCAAGGCGCTACATGGGAAAAGGAAGCGTTCCCTTTGATCGGCTGCGTTTCATGCACATTAAATGCTGCAATTTCCTAAAAGTCTCACGTTTTGTCTTCGTGGGAAACGTCTTTGTAAGGATAGGCGACAGTAACGGCTACATGACAATGTGCTCATAATGTAATTATTCTCTTTTTAAAACATAAGGTACAAGATTTGCCCCGGGTATATTTTAGATATTTACTAAAGCGTTAATCACAACTTGTGGCCAAATTGTTTTATCTTATTGCTTTTAATCGTGATCCCCCCATTTCTTGGCACATCCGTGACAATGTCGTTTCTTTTCTCGTAAATAGGTGTCCCCGTTTCAGCCACCCAGCTTGTAAATTGTTCTAAAAGGAAAAGGACAACAAACGGGGGAAATGACCATGGCCGGGACCAATGCCTTCTTCTCCAACGGACCCGGCGCCTGGATAGAGAACGACGCCGAGGTTAACAACCTTTACAGGGACCTGGAGCTGGGCACCGTCCTGACTCTCTATTACTCCAAAAAGTCCCAGCGGCCGGAGAGGAGGACATTTTCAGTGAAGCTGGAGACCCGGCAAATCATCTGGACCCGAGGCACGGATAAAATAGAGGGCGAGAGTGAGTATTTCCCCTGCCATTCTCAATCCGGAGAAAAGTTTCCTCATTGTCATCTTCTGCTATATGATCCAACGGGTCATATGCGGAGATTTAAATATGCGCAGCACAAGACAAGATGATAAATGTGGAAAAACATTTAAACACGACATATTCGGTCATGGACATAGGAGAAATATGGAATTGAAATATATTTGAAGAATACAGCACAAAATGTATCCATGCAAGTGTAATGTGTCTCAAGCCATCCGCGGCCATTAACCGTGTTTATTGACGGCGCCTGCAAATGCTGTTTATTTATAAGGGGATGCGATCACCCGAAGGTTACCGTGCTATCGGTACTAGAGGTGAAGTGATGCTGCATTTCGTGCCTTTTCATGTCCGATTATTTTTTTCTGATGGGGGGAATTTAATTTTGCCTGAAATTGTCAGACTGGGAAGGCTGAGGATTTGTGGCAGATCGTTTAATTAAGCAACAGGCTGACCTCGGTGTAAGATAATTGCATAATCGTAATTTCAGTATGCCAATTCAAGTATGTAATCAAAATACCGAAACATAAGGAAAACTGTATGTTGGCAGCATGCCCCGTAGGCTGTACTACATGGATATTTTCTTTCTGTTAAGGCTCTTAAAGGGACGGTAGAGAGCATATAGTGTAAATGGTTTTTTTCTTGTATTTGGAAACGTGAAAATGTTTTAGCCTAGACTTATTTTATTGCGCTTGGGTGATATTATTATTGTTATTATTTGAGGCGATCGGGTCCCCTGCGCTACTGCGATAGTCCGTCCCGTCCTTCGCAGGATGTCTGGCGAGCGGCTGCACTCTGCTCCGGATGCAGCAGAGAAAGGGGGAAAAAAAACAAGCGGACCTCTGCAGATGGTTGTCATGCATGTGAGCTCATATCGGCCACTTGATACTCCAGATGGGGCGTTTAGTATTGGCGAATGTTGCCCATCAGGGTTTAGAAATAGCTACGAGGTTAGCTTTTACTGGAAATGTAAGCTCTGTCTTCCTGATTTTTTTTTTTCTTTCGTCTTTTTGACAGGCAGAGCAATGTACATAGATTTTTTTGTCTTGCTGTACGACATTACGCACCCGTTTCAGTAATTAAATTATATGAGAATGTCCAGCTGTTTTCTCTGTTTTGGGCTGAGTTAGAAAAACAAAACACATTTCGGTCCAGTTTCGTTTTGGAGGTTCATGTTTGACTCGGGTTACTAGAAGTATATATTTTTTTCCCTTTTAATCACTGGTTTTAGGTGTGGTCATCCGTAAGTGAAATTCACAGCCAGGATGTTGGTCATGCGGACAGTTAACATCAGTTGGGTCTATTTCACATAATTTGTACTGCAATATAAGTTTATTCTCACAGATGTCTCTTAAAGCATCTGTTCTGTATCCATTTCCCGCAGAGTCTGTTCCACAAATCTGTGCAGCATTAACATCTGTTATATTTTGGATAAAATGACAAGTAATCAATAATGCTGCCTGTAGGTATATATATCTTATGAGTAGTTATAAAGTCACACATTAAATATTCAGCTGTCGTTAAATTTCAGTAATTGCCACACTGAACACACTGAAATGCCGTATTAAAAAGGTATGTGTGTTTGAGATTCCTTTTCATGCAAATATTAAATCCCGTCCAGATTGACTGTTACTGAGTGGTTGGGTAAGTGTACCAGCTGCACTCAGGGGGGGGAGCAGGGAGGGTAATTTCAGACAGACAGAATAACTTGGGGAGCAGCTTGTCGCCGATCTTGCAAGAGGCTCTCCTGCAATTTGCGAACAGCCCTGATAGTTTTTATCGGCCGTTGCTTATGTGCCCGCTTACAGCATAGGGCTGCTCCACCCAGCAACATGTCAGTTTGACTTGCTAAGTTACGGAGGTTGTTGAGCCTGGGAATCAAATTTCATATGAAGACTTTATGGTTTTGCCTTCTGTGGGACATGACACAAACCCGGTTAATGGCTGTCTTTAAAAAATAAAAATTTCGGGTGGTACAATTCTGGAAACTCTTCGGTAACTTTTGTCACATTTAATTTACCATCCGAAGGACTTGTATGTGGCGCTGTGGATGGTTGTCTGTTCAGATCCCTGGGTTGACAGAGTTGTTTTCCGGTCCAGTCCTTGAGCAAGACCCTTAACCTGCGGTTGCTTCAGGGACTGGAAAAAAGTGTTTGCCTAAAAAATGTAACCACTGGCAACTTTCAGAAAGTTTAGGCGTAAAACAGCCATCTGTCATTTGTGTGGTAATGGATTGGGTCTGACCCCCCCCCCCCCCGGACTGTGTGTGTGTGTAATAAATAAAATGTAATTTTTATGGACGTTTGATCACTACCTTTGTCTGCTTATCCCCTGATAATTGTAATCTTTGAACTCTTTAAAAGGTTAAGATGACTGTTGAAATCAGGTCAATGCCAGGTCAAAGGGCACATCCTTCCAAGGTGGTTGTGGGTAATACAGACTCTCCTCCACTTACCAATGAGTTCTGTTCCGAATGGCCGTTCATAACTTGAAATGTTCGTAAGTCAATATTCAACATCATTTTATGGGTACATGCAAGTGCAAAGAACTAGGATGCTGTGAGTACGCACGCTACACCGCTGCGTGGCGGGAGTAGGGGCCAGAAGTCGCACCAGATGGAATTGGCGCACAGAGGTAAAAAAGGATGTTGCGGACAGGAAACGGGAGCCCAAGGAACACATTTTGAACTTGCTGTCCTCTTCGTTCGTATGTCTGAAAGTTTGTGAGTTGAAAGTTTGTAAGTAGAGGATCGTCTGTATTCACCATGTAAGACTAGGCTGAAGTTAAGGAAGGCACTCTTAAAGTGGTAGGGCGTCTCCTCTAATCAGGCTGTGCCTCTCTGCTTCCCCCCTGGGGATGCGGGCAGACATCCCCCCCTCAGGATGTGCCATCGGTAAAACGGCGAATCAAATGTGTGCATTTTGGCCACAGGTTCAGTCCGCGTTCGTCACTGGGAAAATCCTGTTTTTAAACACCAAAACAGTGTCCTTTTTTTTTTTTCTACATTTAATGATAAAGTGACTGAGAGAAATTTTAAAGTAACGCTGCAAATTGTCTTTATTCATCATCATCATCATCAACTTTATTTATAAAGCACTTTAAAACAACCACCGCTGACACAAAGTGCTGTACATTGAAACTAAAACAATCAACATTCATAGTAAAAAAAAAAAAAAAAAAAAAACAATAAACAAATACATTTATAGATAAATGTACATTTATTGAAAAATGTGGTTGTGGTTCATTTTTGCCTGTTCACTTAATATCTTAAGTCTGTCTCCATAATGATGCTCTCTTTTTGCTTTATTCTGTCATCATTAATAATACTGCATGGCACAGTAGTAGGAGGTATATTTTGGTACCCAGTGGTCACGGAGTTCTCAGGCATATGCAGTCAGAGGAGGTGGACTGGGCCACCCCACCTGCATGCAACGCTCTGGTGGCCAGATGCATGCGGTGCGAGCAAGTCATCCTGCAGTGAATTAGAGTGGGTTCTGAATAATGCGCCATTGTTAGGTTGTCATGGGTTGTGGCATGGGCTGCTGCGATGGAAGCCGCATCATGTGACATCGGGGGGGCTGCCTGCTCTGTCCCGCCGTGATGGATTGGAACTGCTGGTCACGCGAGCGGGTGTGCCATGTTTGGGTTGCGAGCTTCTTGGGGTGTGAGGATATTTCCCAGTTAACCGGATAACCTGGTCTTTCGGTCAGAACTGCACAGGAAATGGAATTGGAAGATGGAACTGCACAAGGCGTCATGTGCCCTTTTGTACTAGTAGAGAGAACAGGTACTTTGTAACGTTAATTTTCACATATCCCATCATGCTCTCCTTTTTAAAGAAACGCACGCAGAGCCGAGTGAAACTTTAGGTCCGAGTGCAGGTTCAGCTATTGGTCCCTGCAGTGTTTTAGGGATATGTAGCTACTCTTTGGGCTGCCCTGGTGACCCTCCAATCACAAGCGCAGAGGTTTAACCCACAGCCATGCTCCTCTGCCTTAATGTGCTCTGGAGTTGAACTTACCATAAACTCCCAGTGTAGAAATTCATTTTACAAACCAGGCTGGGGTTTGGGTATCAAATAAAAATGCAGTATTTCTGCCGCTCTTATTAAATGCTGCAGCGTTTGCGACTTCTGTGCGCCGTGGCCTGGGTGGGGGGGGCGGGTGCATGTACAGGTCAGGCGGGGCCAGACAGATGGGCCTGCAGTCACCATTCGCTTTCGGAGTGGGTAGTAAATGCCAGGTGCACAAAGGTTTGCGTGTGTTGCTGTGAGCACGAGGTTCAAGGACGGGGGAGGGAGTGTTAGAGGAAATGCCCCTGGAGATGCAGTGCAGACGCTGACACGATGCAGGAAGCGGTTACAGCAGAAAGCGCAGGGAGCGATGCCTCGGGCTGCAGCGCACAGGGCTGCAAAAAATGCGCCATGTTCAGTGCGTGAGCGGAACTGGCACGGCTTGTTGCGCAGGCATTGTCGTCGAGGTGGAAGGCGGTGAATGTGGCACATAGTATGACGATTCCCCAGCCTCACCTGGTGCAGGAAGGCAAGGTGGCAGAACGTGGTGCAGATCCACCCTGGCGGGGAGCCCCACTGCATTTGACTCGTATCCCTTAAATTGCCTGTGTTTTGGTTGAGGTGGGGGAAAGGTTGTCTTGACCAGATGGGGTCCTCTAGTGAGAGTGTGTTTAAAAAGAGGAGTTTCATGCAAGGAGACATACAGGCAGCGGTGACTTGGCCGGGTCTCCTGCTGCGTGGCCGTGCCTGGCTTCTCCCCCTGTTGATGGAGGCCTGTTGGCACCTCCGGCATCCCCCCTCCCTGCAGGCATGTTGGGATTCTGTCTGCAGCCCTCTTCTCTACCGGCTTCCTCTCAGAAGATACCCGCCACTTGATTTCCGGGGCTCTCTTATTGGGTCGTCGACAGGGTTTCCCCCTAAGCTCCGGCCAGTGGGTTTCCGAGGCCGTAGGTGCATGTTGGGGGGCCAGGGTGTCGTTAGCTTCTGGGCTGTGGCCCTGAAGTCATGTGACTCCTGTCGTGTACTTGCTCATGTACCCCTAAAAATAAGTCTACAACAAGTTCAGGGATCCCAGACGTTCTGTAGACCCAACTACATCAACCTCTCTCCTCTCCGCAGTCGACATCCGAGAGGTGAAGGAGATCCGGTCCGGCCATAAGTCCCGAGACTTCGAGCGCTATGTGGACGACTCGGCGACCCGGCCCGATCAGGCCCACTGCTTCGTCATCCTGTATGGCACAGAGTTCCGTCTTAAAGCTCTCAGCCTCGCCGGTAGGTCGCCCGTGTCCCCTGCCGCGTATCTCGCGGAGCGTCTGAGCCGCGTCCCGTAAACTCGCCGCCACCGGCCCTTTAAGACGCGGCCTTTGCTGTCCCGCAGCCACGTCGGATGAGGAGATGTCCATGTGGGTGAAAGGCCTGATGTGGCTGGTGGCCGACACGCTGCGTTCTCCCACGCCGCTGCAGGTCGAGCGGTAAGCAGCGTCCGTCTAAATCGGAATCCGAATCCTCTTAAAAGCCAAGTGCAGGTCGTGGCACGAAGCGTACCATTGAATGAAACTACAGAAAGCGATAGAGAGAATAAGAATAAGTTACAGAGAAAGAAATGATGATATGCAAATAATAAACAAACGTGTTTACTTCTAAATAAAGGCGAAACCCTGGCATGTAGGGTACAGATGGCTTTCCCAGGCACGCCTGTGTTCAAGAAATGTCCTGAGGCTTCCCCTGATACCTGCCGTTCTGAGGCGATATTTACGGGTCCGAGCACACAGTGCTGGTCTCTGTTGTATTTTCTTGGATTCGTCTCCTCCTCCTAATTCTCCTCCACTGAAAAGGTATAGGGAGCAAATTTGTAAAGTGGTACAGAATTGCGCCCATTACTCAGGCAAGCGTAATCATACGGCGCTGTAGTGCAGTGTTTAATGTTTTGGTCTATATCTCATAGAAACAGAATAGTCTTTTCCAGACATTCCTTGAATAATGCCAAAAAATATTGCAGCTAGGTCTATGAAGCTCTGCTTACTTCTTTGCCAATTTGCATAATGTGAAAATTCTACTTTTTCAAACATGTCCTAGACTGTTCATTTGATTCACACGATTTGAACTGCAACATCTTGGCAAAAAGTTAGCTGTAGGATTTGGATCAGGTCGTTGTTCTGAAGCTGCAGATTAATATCTCGGGCGTAGCTTGTTTGCACTTAATGTGCTATTTCTCTTCAACAGAATATCCCATTCTCACCAAGCTTGCCATGTCCAGTTGGTATGACATTCCTAGGTTATTCTCCAAATTTCATAAATGCCCTATAGGGGGCACTATAACTCAAAGTAGCTCTTAGCTTAGAAGCCATTGGATATGAGAAGATGGCGTTTTCTATGCCTGTTCGTGGCCTCATGTCCCAGTAAAGCGTATAACAAAAGTTCATTGGCTCATCAAACATGGCTGGCAACAACCAATCAATCAAATTTCTTCAGGCTGTAATTAGCCTTGTATATCACTGAGAATCATGAAATGTGGTGTAACTGCACAAAATTCCTTCCTCTATTCAAACTGGAAAAAAGATCCAGGTTGGGCTTATGGTGCTACACAGTAATGATATGATAGGTATTATAAAACCATACATACACAAAATGCTTTCACAATGCACATTCATTTAAAGACATTGTAAGGGAATATTTGTAGCAGAAGCATCTACTCAGGTCATGGTGCATGGACCCTGTTAAGCACTGAGAGTAATGTTTTGAGTTGCCACATGTAGTAATATTTCTAGGTAGTGAGTTAAAAAAAGAAGAAACTTTTTCCTGATGTTTGAATCTCTCACCTACTTAGGTGGCTGAGGAAGCAGTTTCACGCAGTCGATCGGAACAGAGAGGATAAGTAAGTGTGAAGCCAATGTCATTGCGTATCACTTGTGGTTTTTGGGCATCGTGGGGGGGGGGGGGGGGG
>JABFDZ020000042.1:20837149-20849435 GCA_019775955.2 Pollimyrus isidori
CGGAGCCTATCCCGGAAGCAACGGGCACGAGGCAGGGAACAACCCTGGATGGGGGGCCAGCCCATCGCAGGGCACAATACCAGATATTAGTTTTGTTAAAATAACTAAGGGACCACATTGATACAAATGCACACACACACATTGCTGTATGAAATCAGGTTTGCGTGAAACGCGAAAGAAAATATTTTATTGCATAATACACAATGACAGCTGGCGTTTCAGCTATGCCACGGTATGGCAGTATGTTAAACATCCGTACTGTGTGGGAAATTGTAACCGCCATGCACTAAATCCGAAGACTGCAAAATGTATGTCTGCAAGGGAATATCCCACGACGGTCAATGCAGAAATATACAATGACGATTAAATGCACCAGCGGATGGTAGGGTTATGTCACCAGCGCAGGATACAGGCCTGTTTCCTTGCAGTCACATGATATCAAGTCTAGTAAATAAACCTCATTGGTTATGTGCAGGTGGGCAGAGGGTGTGGGGCAGGCAGACTGTGTTGCACATGCATGTCACCGGCTTGTCAAACACGTTACACTTGAGGTCAGTGGCATGTCAAATAAAAACGCACTCCTCAGAGGAGTATCTTGTAGTGTTATGCAAAGTTAATATTTATGGCACTATTTAAAAAAAAAAAAAAAAAAAAATGTTTCTGTTATCAGAATAGGATCGTTTTGGTCCATGTTGGTGTTGGAAAGTTTCTGAGAGGCCAGCATGGTCGTGATTCATGCCATTGTGATGCCATCACAGCCCTATTCTGTTCCATGGCGGAATAGCTGTGCCCTTGTCACCTTGTGAACTTTTAAAGCCAGAAACTCCACTTTCCTCCACTTGCTTTCAGTCAGACCGAGACCGTAAGCCGCAGATCAGCTGACATGTGGCTTCCAGTGCGATCCGGCCCGTCTAAACAATCCCAGTAGCGCCTTGGGGTCTTTCGTGTTTGCACATGCAGATCTTTGCTGGGAATATGTAACCCTACACATGCACATGCAAGATAAATGTCAGAACAAAGGAAAGCACCTTTTGCATTTGGCTGTGAAGTACCAGATTGTTTGTTTAAATTACTTTTTTTTGTCTAAATGTGTTGTGCTTCTGTAAACCTGCATTTTCCATTGGGGATTAATAAAGTGTTTGTCCCCCTCTTTGTCAGTCAAAGCCGTAGGCGATTGTCTTCAGCACCTTCTTCATGAGCGTGGTCTACTGGAAACCACACAGTCTGTCCCCTTACAACCTTTGGCCATACATATTGAGTCATACATATTGAAGTGATGCTCTCTCCTGTTGCTGGAACAGCTTGTGAAGGAGGTGTAACACATTCCTCCTCTTCACAGTTTCTCACCTACCTGTTCTCCAAAGAGAACACCATCTGGGACTCCAAGTTGGACCAGGTGGTCCCTGAGAACATGAACAACCCCCTGTCCCACTACTGGATTTCCTCATCCCACAACACGTAAGGGAGGGGGGCCTGGGGGTGGGGGGGGTCTCAATGACCACCTGCAGGAATTTGGGCAAGTTGGGTCGATTCAGGTCTCGGTTTACTGAGACTGCAGATTTTCAGGACGCTTCAGAAGATTGTAATTGAAGTTCCAGGAGCTTTATTAATCTGTTCTGTGGGATTTGTGATGTAACTGACTGTGCAGAGAGGTCTGGTCCTCTGTCTTGCTGTCTCAAGGCCTTGTTTTATGGACAGGTCTTCTGTTTGGTTTCTAGCTACCTGACAGGTGACCAGTTCTCCAGCGAATCATCGTTGGAGGCGTACGCTCGCTGTTTGAGGATGGGCTGTCGATGCATCGAGCGTATGTGGTCTCTCGCCAAAATTGAGCACCCACCGATAAAGACCCAGAAAACAGGCGCTAGAATCTATACACTACAGAAGATGTACTTTTCCTTCATTTCATTTTGTAAATGGTTTGCAAGTCGCAGTGTCATCTAGCTTCCTGGCAGTTCACATTTTTGCTGCCTGGGAGGGAGCATAAACAAGGGGGTTCCTAAAGACCGGATTGGCCTAACACTGGTCTACAGGCTTAGCTTGTTTTACAAAGTCCTGATTACTCTTGGTTACGTATCCTTGTCCTGGGTTTTGTGTCTCTGTGACAGTGGACTGCTGGGACGGCCCAGATGGAATGCCAGTCATCTACCACGGACATACGCTAACTACCAAGATCAAATTCTGTGATGTCTTGAACACCATCAAGGAGCATGCTTTTGTCTCATCTGAGTGAGTCTGAGTCACACACGTGTGCCTGTGGACATGCTGTGTTCTATATAGTCTCCGTCAGCCTCTCCCATCACGCTACCCCCGGGTATCCCAGAAGGTCCTGACATACCAAGTACTGCATACGTTATCTGCTGTCAGGGAAAAGAAAAACGACTGCTAACGTATCCAGACTAGCATTGATGGTGTAGCTGGAATCCAAAGTTCAATTGTATAAAATCAATGTAACGGACGAATTTTATGTTTTCTCCCTCAAGCGAACAAGTTATGAAAACCAGGAAAGTATAGGAGGAATCCAGTGTAGGTTTAGTATGAGGGCACTTGACAAATATTACCTGTTTTGTAAGGCTTTCTTTCCAACTTTTTTTTTTTTTTTCCCCCATCATCAGCTACCCAATCATCCTCTCCATTGAGGACCACTGCAGTATTGTTCAGCAGAGGATCATGGCTACCTACTTCAAGAAGATCTTTGGGGATATGCTGCTGACGAAGGCGGTGGATATCTCTGCCGACGGCCTCCCGTCGCCCAACCAACTCAAGAGGAAGATCCTAATAAAGGCAGGTTTCTCACCGCTGGGTGTTGGACTCGTAGTCGAGGACCATACTTTGGATGGATGTACCCCATGTTTCCCTGGGCTACCCTGTGACATGGTAGTCGCAGTGGCGGTCTGCTTTGAATAGTTGTCTAATTAGGTTCTTGCTTGACAGGTGGTGTATACCTCTTGCTTCAGTACTACTTTCACTTGTACCAGCCTCGCTACATTTATGCCTAGTTGATGCCTTGACAGCCATATGTGTGTGATGTTCTATTTGCCTGACTCTGCACGTCTCCTTCGACCGAAGCATCTGCTAAATAAATTTAGGATTTCTTCCTGGATTTCTTCATTAGGCAGATAACTTAAGCCAAATGTATGGATTGTCCAATAGGAATGTCATTTCTCCCCTCTGATTTGACAGTGTTAACCCAAATGTGAAGTTATCCAGCTAAGTGGGAAATCCTTGCCTTGTGGAATAGCGGTGTGAAAGGGGAGGCTGCTATGGTGTTTTCTGGGCATTTCCGGTCCTACTTAGTGTCATTGTCATCACACAGCACAAGAAGCTGGCAGAGGGCAGCGCCTATGAGGAAGTGTCCACCTCCACGCCGTATTCGGAGAATGACATCAGCAACTCCATCAAGAATGGAATCCTGTACCTGGAGGATCCCATTAACCACGTAAGGCCGCTTTATCATTAGTGTCCTCTGCAGTCAAGGAATTATGACGTAACATTCATTTTATATTAGTGACAGGGCTGGTCCGTAAAGTCACACCTACATTAGACACTGTGTATGACAGACATTACAGATATCTATATGACTATGGATTTAACACTTATGAATTTGTTGTGATGTGTCTATATAAGCAGTCTTGTTTTAGTGCTCCTTTGTAACACATGAATGATGTAGTTATTTGACTGCATCTGTCTGGTTGGAACCGTGCAAGTTTTGTTCCATAGTAAATGCTGGGTGTTTGTGGCTGATGTTACTTTCTCCACCGGCACAGGAGTGGTACCCTCATTTCTTCGTTCTTACAAGCAGCAAAATCTACTACTCGGAGGAGACCTCAAGTACTCAGGGCAATGAGGATGAGGAGGAGCACAGAGAGGTGAGGAAGCTGTCAAGAAACACTGCTTTCCCTCAACAGGTGGTGCCGGAGGTTGCCGTGGGTACCTGAAAATATTTTTCCCTTCCATTGAAATATTCAGTCCTGTCCCATCCCCCCAACCTCCACCCACCCCAAATGCCAGACCGACTTGCTGTATTTTGTGTCTGATGTCATTGACCTACTTCTTGTAACCATGATGTCTAGGCGCTCTATTGCTTTACACTGCAAATCCAGAAGAGGGCGCCATTCTATAGCAATTCTATAACCGCTGCTCAGTGCTGCACTTTAAATCTGCGGCAAGCGGTGCAGTTAGTTGTTTCGACATGATTTGAGTCAGTGGGCACATGTGACGTCACGGCTCTCTCACAGCCTCCGTCGTCCCCTCGGCTGCTCACCACAGGTGTCCAACGGCATGGACCAGCATGTGACTGAGAAGTGGTTCCACGGGAAGCTGGGTGCCGGGCGGGATGGCCGGCAGATCGCGGAGAGGCTGCTGTCGGAGTACTGCCTGGAGACGGGCGCCCCGGACGGCTCCTTCCTGGTGCGCGAGAGTGAGACCTTCGTTGGAGATTACACTCTGTCTTTCTGGTAAGGTCCTCCAGGTTGTTCCTTTTTGAAGCCCCAGCCACAGTGCTCTTCCGGAAAGAAATTCTGTGCCTCGTGGTGAAACGCATCTAGTTCTGGGCTTGTGTTGGTTTCATGTTGTGTTGGAAACCGTGGTCAGTTTCAGCCGCATGTACATGGTTTTATTTATGTTCTCCCTCTGCTCTTTGAAGCCACAGGCCCGTCACATCAGGTATTTTTGTATACAATACAAAATATATATGATTTTGCTTTCATGCATTAGACTCTACAAAAGGGATGTCAAACTCCAGTCCTGGGGGGCCGGAGCCCTGCAGACTTTTGATTTCCCCTCATTTAACACACCTGATTCAACCTCTTGCGCTAATGGCTATGCAGCTCTTGAGCTGAATCATTTGTGGTGGAACAGGGAAAGAACTAAGCCACACTGGGCTGCGCCCCCCCAGGACTGGAGTTTGGCACCCCTGCTCTACAATGAGTCACCTTACAGCAGGGGGAGGGGAGAGGAACCATCTAGGTACATTCTGCATTCACAGAACACTCATTCATTTATTGTACAACCAACTGTGCAATACTATATTACTATTTATTTACTACAGTGTTCAGTGCAGTACTTTCTCTGACATTCTTTGCACTGTTGTTGTTCATTAGTCATTTGGCCTTACAGTCTGTAATGTCATGTTTGTTTACTGTGTGTACGGTATGTGTTTTGTCCTACGCTAACCTTGTGTTTTAATTATTTCCTCGTCACTGTTAATGTATCTTATCTGATTGATACAAATCTAGTAGCTATGGCCCCATCCATGGTGTCGTGGCTTCTAAAGCAGCGCTGTTTCCCTCAGGCCATGCATACAGTCGTGTTGCGTTTGACCCAGAAGGCCTGCTCTCTCCACAGGCGCTCTGGTCGGGTGCAGCACTGCCGCATCCACTCTCGCCAGGAGGCCGGCAGCCCCAAGTTCTACCTGACAGACAACCTGGTTTTCGACAACCTGTTTGCCCTCATCACACACTACCAGCAGGTGGCGCTGCGCTGCAACGAATTCGAGATGAAGCTGACTGAGCCTGTGCCTCAGACCAACGCGCATGAGAGCAAGGAGTGGGTCCCGTCCCCCCCGCTTAGTGCTGGCATGCGTCAGCTGCGTCATGTCTTAGTCATTGATTTGGAGCACATGCAGATGTCACCATGTCCCTTTCTGTCCTTGACAGGTGGTACCATGCGAACTTGTCCAGGGGCCAAGCGGAAAACATGCTCATGCGGGTTCCTCGGGATGGAGCCTTTCTCGTGAGGAAGAGGACAGAGTCCAACTCCTTTGCCATCTCCTTCAGGTGATTCCTCCATACGTTCCATACGTTCCTGCTAATTTTACTTCTTCCTGAGATTGATTGATTGGGTGAGCACTTGACCTTGTGGTGCTGAGAATGGAAGCGAGGGGGACCCTGTGCCCCTCACGCTTCCCTCGATTCTGAGAGGGAACGCTTCATAAACCATGCCTAACTTTCCATCTGCATTGACGACATGGGCCCTGATGGGTGGTCACATGTCCTGGCCAGTCTGCTTATCGTTCCTCTTTCGCCAGGGCGGAAGGGAAGATTAAGCACTGCCGGGTGCAGCAGGAGGGCCAGACAGTGGTGCTGGGCACCTCGGAGTTCGACAGCCTGGTGGATCTCATCAGCTACTATGAAAAACATCCCCTCTACCGGAAAATGAAGCTGCGATACCCCATCAATGAGGAGACCCTGGAGAAGATTGGCACCGCGGTGAGCTTTGAACTTCTATATATCTCCTGTGTGTCAAACGGATATATAAAATGTATATCCATTTATATGTACCCCCCTCCCCAGGAGCCTGATTATGGATCCCTTTATGAGGGACGCAACCCTGGGTTCTATGTGGAAGCCAATCAAATGCCAACTTTCAAGGTACATCTTCCTAGTAGATACCACAGTGGGTATAGTCAGTGTCTCCTATAGCTATATATGAATGAGACACCGGACCCCTGTAACGGCCATCCGTCTCCTTTCAGTGCACCGTGAAGGCCCTGTATGAATACAAGGCCCAGCGGGACGACGAGCTGTCCTTCAGCAAGAACGCAGTCATCCAGAATGTGGAGAAACAGGAGGGAGGCTGGTGAGTGGCAGGTCTGGGAAACCTTGCTCGTAGGGTTGATGACCGCAGCTGATTGCAGCCATGCGATCTTGTGCTGTAATCTTGGGATTTGATTTTGGTGTAGGGCACTGGGTACTTTTAGTTGGTGGACTGGAAAGGAGAATGAGCACCCACTGGTGGTTTCAAAGTCTGGCTTCCCCCCCCCCCACTACCTTTAAGCCAAAGGTCAACTCTTCATATCCTTGTTAAATTGGCTACTTGGCCTCAGTAGACTATCCGCGGCTGGATTAAGAAAAAGAACTGAAACGGATATCTAAAAAATATCTGACTCCAACTAATGCACTAGATTGAGTAGCTTCATGAAGTATAAAAGATATCAGAGAAGCATGGTCTACATCAGGGTTATTCAAATCACGGTCCTCGAGGTCCGAACCCTGCTGGTTTTCCAGCCTTCCTTAACCTGTGAGTCAGGTGTGAAGCCTCTGACCAATCACAATCAGTAATTATTAAACCAACTACCGGGGAGAACAGAAAACAAGGCCTGGATTTGGAATCGAGGTCCAGATTTGAAGAACCCTGGTCTACATGTTGGACTTGAGTGTACTCTTGGTTTGCCCATTTGCCGGATGAACTCTTTGCCTGCCAGGTGGAAGGGTGATTGTGGCGGGAAGAAGCAGTTCTGGTTCCCTGCAAATTACGTGGAGGAGATCAGCCCCGCTACAGTAGAGCCGGACCGATTGGTAGGTGTGCTCCCCTCTGGCTAGACTGCTCCTTGATTTTCCACTGTAGCAAAATCTCTCCTGTGGGAATTCTTCACGGCCTGTGGGGCTGCACCATGTGACCAAGGGGGTTCTTTTGATTGGCTGCTGACAAGCTCCTTGCCATGCTTTTTCAAACATAGGCGGCCACAGAGAATAGCCCTCTGGGGGATCTGCTGAGGGGTAGTGTGGATGTGTCGTCCTGTCAGATCGGTGAGTTGTTCCCTTGCTTTTGGACATGGGCAGTTTCCCAGTGGCGTTACCAATGAAAAATTCTAAAAAGACACTTTCTAAGGATCACTACAGTCATTTGTTGTTTTTTTTTTTTTTGTTTTTTTGTGTTTTTTTTTTTTTTTTTTTTTAGACCAGTCTATTGATTTGCAAATTATATCTTACCAAAGCGATAGTAAAATCGGCTGGTTCCGATGCTCTTCAGCCCTGTTGACTTAAGCAGGGTTGGCAGAGTTTTCCCTAAAATGTCCTCCTCTGATCCCTGTGCCTTTGTGTCCTCCACCAGTTGTGAGACCAGAAGGCAAAGGCAGCAGGCCCCACGTCTTCTCCCTGCTCATGGGCTCTGGTCAGCGGCCCGGTAACTTCTTGGACATTGCTGCCAACAGTCAGGAAGAACTCAAGGAGTGGGTCACGAAGATCCGGGAGGTTGCCATGACTTCAGAGGCCAAGGTCTGTAGCTGTTTCTGTCCATTGCTGGGTTATTGTCATTTCATGTCATCCATCTATTAAGATGCTCTGATGATCTCTGGTTAATGTTGTTTTTTTTTCTTGGCAGCTGGAAGAGGGTAAAATAATGGAGAGGAGGAAGAGGATAGCCCTGGAACTGTCTGAGCTTGTTATCTACTGTCGGCCAGTGCCATTTGATGAAGACAGTAAGGCCAGTTTTTTCACCCCCTTATATCCCAATAGGGCCAACTTTGTGTTTGACAAAGACCAGTGTTATCTAGGAGATCCAGCACTGACTGAAATACACCCTCAAGACTCTCATTCTGTCCCTGACAGAGATCGGGACAGAACGGGCCTGTTATCGGGACATGTCGTCCTTCCCTGAGACCAAAGCAGAGAAATACGTCAACAGGATCAAGGGCAAGAAGTTCCTGCAGTACAACCGACTGCAGCTCTCCCGCATCTACCCCAAGGGCCAACGCCTGGACTCCTCCAACTACGACCCTTTACCCATGTGGCTGTGTGGCAGCCAGCTGGTGGCGCTGAACTTCCAGACTGCAGGTGGGCAGATCCAGACAAGCCGGAGACTCCTGTTACCCTGTATGTAGGAGGTGTATGGGGAGTCTTGTGTCCAATGATGAAACCTTCAAAGTGGCTCCTTGTTGGTTCATCTTTAGACAAACCCATGCAGATGAACCAGGCTCTCTTCATGCTAAATGGGCGGAGTGGTTACGTGCTGCAACCGTCCATCATGAGGGACGACAACTTTGACCCGTTTGACCGGAACTCTCTGCGAGGAGTGGAGCCCATCACCCTAAATATAGAGGTGCATCTCACAGCTTCCCATCCTTTTGAGACAACATGCAAGTTCATGTCATGGACATGATGATCTTTCTTGAAGTAAGTAATGGATCACAGATCAGATTGTGATGTTTGTCACCTACTCTCGCTTCCATCCAGGTGTTGGGAGCACGGCACCTGCCCAAGCATGGGCGAGGCATCGTGTGCCCGTTGATCGAGATTGAAGTCTGTGGGGCTGAGTACGACAATGCCAAGCAGAAAACTGACTCTGAAGGTGGGGGAAGCCTGGACTTCTTGTGATAAAGGGATGGAAATTTTGCAGAATGTTCGATTTTGCAGAAATCTGTCAAATGGCTAATCCCATGAAAGTAAAAGCACCTACTGCTTCTCCCTACCCCCTCCACCTGCTCCAGCGGATAACGGCCTCAACCCCACGTGGCCACGGAAACCATTCCGATTCACCATCTGCAACCCCGAGTTTGCATTCCTGCGATTTGTGGTGTACGAGATCGACATGTTCAACGACCAAAATTTCCTCGCCCAGGCTACCTTCCCAGTCATCGGCCTTAAAAATGGTATTGGCCTTATTTTCCCCAGTTTTAAGTTTTAACCCAAAACACAATTTACTCCGATGTTTTTTTAAGGATATTTTGTCATTTTGCATGTAGAAAGTCTGCACTTTGCAAAGCTTGTTTTGCATGTTGAATCATTCAGGCTCAACACCATATGGGTCTTCAAGCAAAGTTGTAGCGTTTCTACAAATGAGAACCATGTTAAACTAACTGCTTGTAAGCCAGCAGTGGTGAGGGCCTGTCAAATGCTGTAAAAGAGGAGGATGGGGTGCAAGACCCATGCAAGCTCACTCTCAACTGGTCCACTTGTTTGTAGTTCTTTGTGAATTGATGCTCCTTTTCCTTGCAATACAGTTTAACCTCACATCCTGCCTACTACTTTAGACTCGTATGAACTAGGACTGTCAGTATCAATTATATGAATAATCGAGTAATCTACTGAATTTAATCTGCTGATTCATTGAGTGATCTTTTATAATATGCATTGTAATTGGTTCACACTCAGTAACATATATGGCCGATTTAGGCCAGCAGTCTTCAAGAGAGCTACCTAGCGGTCCTAGAGAGCTACTGTGCAGTAGGTTTTGTATTCTACCTGGTTCTTTTTAGCCACACCTCCTCCAGGTATTTACCTGAACAACTGTGACTCAGTGGCCAGGTAGGATAGAAAACCTACTGGACAGTAGCTCAAGACTGGAGTTGGAGACCCCTGGTTTAGGCACTCCAATTCACAAGCTGACATATCACTATGTACACTATAGCCAAAAATTTGTAGACCGTGGAAAAATGGTCAAACATGTAAATGCTATCGAAGAACAAACTTTACAGTGTCAATTATTTGTGTGTCATATAAAAAAAACGAGAAACGTTTATTGAGAACATTCTGGAATTTTCAAATGATGTAATTTCATCATAAATCTTTTTTTTTTTTTCCCCCCAGCGTACAAATTTTTGGCTACACTGTACATGCAATTGTCACATTGTAATAGTCTGCTGGGTTCAAGGCATCAACCATAGAAAACCAAACCTGAGCTTTGCAATTACCAATGGTTCCTTTTCATCTTTTTCTAGTCTGTTTAGGAAAAAAATCAGCTTTAAAATTTACCGCCACTGCTTTTGCATGAACTCTGCATGCACCGAGACAATGGTAATCGTTGGTATTCTCACTGGATGAGCTCGGATGTTGTGGTGCATAAACAAAAAATAGAGTGGAAAAGCAAACAAGAACTGATCACAAAGATATGTCTTCCTGTGTGTGTGTGTGCCCGAGTGTATGTATGTATGTAGGTTTTTGCCTATATATCAATTTAATTCCTAAATATTGTGAAATCTTTGAATATCGTGACGTGACCTTTTTTTCTTAGTATCATTGAGCCCAAACACACACGTTACATTCACAAATATTCATTGGCTGTATGTCGTATTTATGTAAAATGGTGTGGTGGCTAAGCAGCAGGGATAACCTTAGTTTTCAGTATATTGTTTTGACATATAAATAAAGCTAAAGTCATGACAAAGGCTAGGCTATTCAGAGGCTAATTAGCCATAGATGCATGCCAACCTCGCATTATAGAGCGAGTCAATCAAACCCAAATTTCTATCTTTTAAGATAAACAGTACGACTGCAATGCAAATTTCAGTTCCGCGTTGCAATGCTAAAAGGCTGTATTTTCATTGTTTTAATGTGAAGTGCTTCCACACAACTCAAGCTCTTTTTTTCTTTCTTTCTTGGGACCTACATCCTTTGTGCTATCCTCTGTCCTCCATATTGCAAAGTAATCGATTTAGCAAAGTTTTTTTTTTTATTTGTTGCTTTTTTAATAATGGAGTTTAATCGCATAATCATGATGGATCTGATGGAGCCTTTAGGGAGCTCGCAGTGTGTGTGTGTGTGTGTGTGTGTGTGTGTGTGTGTGTGTGAGGGGTGGTTTGAGCAGTGCATTCTGGGTTTGTCCTTGCAGGTTACAGGTCTGTCCCACTGAAGAACAGCTACAGCGAGGACCTGGAACTGGCCTCCCTTCTGGTGTACATGGACATCATCAAAGGCAGAGTAAGGAACTTCACTCGACCTGCTGTGGGGGTGCAGGGGGCAGAGCTGGATGGATTCCTACCAGCCATGTTTCTCCCTCTGTCCTTTGCTGAGCAGCAAGAGAACACCGAGATGACTGGTGTCCCCCTGGGAGCCTCGGCGGCAGTGTCGGGCCACATGGGCAGGGACAGACTGGCAGATGTGGCCTCCCTGTCCCCCAGTACCTCGCTCTCTCCGCTGGCCGCCTCCCCTGGCCAGGCCCTGGCCTACCAGGGGCGCGAGGGCTCCTTCGAGGCCCGTTACCAAACACCCTTGGATGAATTCCGCGTGTCCCAGGAGCCTCTGCTGGACCACATTGACGCTCAGAATAGACGGTATGCCGGCTTCCGTGCGCGTGCAGAGCCCGTCACTCTTCGCACATTATTGATCATCCACTGGCAAATTCACCATTAACTGCCGGGAATGTTCTGCTAATGGGCTTAGCCTCCGTTGACCTGAACTCGGAGGTTTGTAGAATAAGCAGCCTTGTATGACGTCACCGTTGACCAGATTCTCTGCTGTTCCGTAGCGTTTTCAGCCATCTGTTCTCAGATTACATGCATATAATAAGATATATTTTATTGATCCCAGATATAAATGTATTACCAGGTCTTGAATATTTTGGTGCTGTTTTTTTTTTGTCCCCCTTCAGACTGAACCGTAGGACCAAAGTTGGTGGAGAGAACAGGGTTTAGGCCGGGAAGCAGTGGACAACTGGAACTTTGGTCGCTGATGGCGGTGGTCTTGTAGAGAAATGTTGTGCCGGCTGCCAGTCTCTGATTCAGGGGGGGGGGGGGGGGGGGGGGGGGGGGGGGGGGGGGGGGGGGGGGGGGGGGGGGGGGGGGGGGGGGGGG